>SNQJ01S0227805.1:0-14491 GCA_010110895.2 Picea sitchensis | reverse complement strand
TCACCAAGACAACTCTCAAATATGAGCATCAACCAAGCATAACACAACAACTCGTAATCATCACCAACAAATCATAATAATACAAGTATGCTACATCATCCATAGACCATGTGTCAACAATAATACTAACAAGTGACTCCAACCATGTATCAAGTATGTAACAATAATGTATCAAATACTCATCAACTATGACTCATTAATATGTACCAACATCATCATCTATACACCTGTTGTATTTGCCAACTCATCAACTACTTGTCTCAACCATGTACCTGACATGTACCTCAACCAATTGCCCTCATCAATTTCATCATCCAAATCTAATTTGTAACTCTGTAATATACCTGGTGTATATTATAAAATACCTACAAACCTTCATTAACTTTAACAACAAGAGACTAGAATTTTCATCAAACTTTTCTTTAGTCTCACATGACTAGTTTTGGATTAGTCAACAACCCTAACTTGAAATAATCATAACTTTGTATCTGGAATGAAGAAATAATTGAAACTGATACACAATGTTATTCAGTTTGTTTTATGCAATTCCTCCAAGCTTCACTACTTAGAACCTATCAAAAAAGGAGTTATAGCAAAAATGACATACATTGTTGAATTTTGGCTTATTCTAGAGAGTGACCTTGTAGAGCGGGCCCCGCACAAAATATTTTTTCAATCCTTCTGAAACTGTTACAAAGAATAATGAAGGTTGTACTATAACCAACACATTTTGTCTTACTAAATTTGGATCTGTTATAAATAAGTTATGACATTTTTACCTGAAACACTTGTTTTAGATTAGTTTCAGGACTAGCCACAAACCCAATTTTCCACGCAGTGTAACTCCAAAAATACAACGACCCAAAAAATGATTTTTTTACCACCAATACTTGGATATGTTTCCACAATGGAATAACCATTTTATGGTCTAATTCACTCTAGAAATTTTTTTTATTTCGAAAATGGTGATATGACCTATAAATAACAGACCTTAGAAAGCATCATCAAAATAATTTATCCTCTCTTAAATTCTAGCCTTCATTTCTTCACCTTCACTCTTAAATTTGGCTTAGATATCCTTTGGTTACCTCATAAACCTATATATATTCAATATTCTCAAGTGTGATGTAAAATGAGAAAGTAGCTTCCTTAAAAACATCTTCTACGTCACTTTCCCCACTTTCCTTATTTTAGGGTTAACCCACTTCTAATTTCTCCATTAAATTTATTATTTAAATAATTTATTTTTTATTCACTCATCACTTCGCTTTATTATTTACCTTCTAAAATCTCTTAAACCACTTTGACTACTTTGACCTTTTGGGGCTTCTAGATGACATATGAGGGTCCTCCAACTTCGTAAGGCCATAACTCTCAAAACGTGAGGAGTTATGTGACGTTCCACATACCACCAGAAAAGGAATGACATGTACTATCCATATAGAATAGTATTACCTAAAAATATATCAAAAATCATACCGTTATCCATCAAACAAACTTGGGTCCATTACCCAAACCTGGGTTCTCCAAATTCTCATGGCCATAACTCTCTAACTGTGAGAAGTTATGTGACGTTCCAAAAACCACTGGAAATGGCATGACAATAAATATCCATATAGGATAGTTTCACTGAAAAATTCACTGACCTTCATCTCATTATTCCACAAATAATCATGGGTTCTATAACCATACTTATAGGATAACTCAATCTGCAAAGCGTCTTCCCGTGAGGGATTTCACCATAAGGGGACCACTTTGGAGTTCATCCATTTGTACTTATTATCAACCATGCCAAGACAATAATGAGTCATCTTTACATCAAACAAACTTGGGTCCATTACCCAAACCTTTGTGCTACCAGAATTTCTCCAAGGGTTGACATGAATCACTAAGGGTTGACATCAATATACAATATCACTGTCCAATAGTCAACATCAATGACAACCAAAAATCCATACCAACTATCCATCAACCTAAGCCAATTGTCTGAAAATATCCCCCTTTGGCATTGATGGCAACACCAACATTGATGGAAACACTTAGTCATGATAACATTCATGCTTATACTCTTTATCAATGTTTCTATCTCTCCCCCTTTGACATCAATGGAAAAGGGTATCCCCCTTTGGGTCTTCTCACCCTAACTGTACTCTCCTTGGGGTTGCTCCCCCTGTCTACGTGCCTTATAATCATGGGTTCTATAATCATACTTCTATGATAACTCAATTTGTGTTGCCTTTCTCCCTTGAGGGATTTCACCATAAGGGGACCACTTTGAGTTCATCCATTTGTACTTATTAATAACCATGACAAGATAATGAGTCATCTTTATACTGAAACAAACTTGGGTCCATTACCCAAAACCTTTGTGCTACCGGAATTTTCTAATGGATTTTTTTTTCAAGGGTTGAAATCAATCAATATGGGTTGACATCAATATACAATATCATCAGTTCAATAGTCAACATCAATGACAACCAAAAATCCATACCAACTATCCATCAACCTAAGCTAAATTTTCAACAATATCCCCTTTGGTATTGATGGTAACACCAACATTGATGTTCACTTAGTCATGATAACATTCATGCTTATACTCTTATCAATGTTTCATTCTCCCCTTCGACATCAATGGAAAAAAAGGGTAATTCCTCTTGATGGTATGTCTTCCCCTAATCGCATTCTTGGGGTTGCTCTGCCTACGTGCCTTGATTTTTCTTTGTGTTTATATCCCATGATTAGCTCTGCTCCCTTCATATGAATAATATCTCCCTTTTACAAAAAGTATCACTGAAGTCATATCGCTTCATTCTTCCTTTGTGATAATTGACCCCTTGAAACATGCCTCTATGCTCTCTCCAAGCATTTACCTTTTGTAATCGATAAATCTCCCACTTTGTCCTATTTTATGGTGATTCCTCGTAGATTCAAGACATATAAGATAAGCATTCAAAAGTGGTTTTCATTTTAGAGTAGAAATTACTCTAGTCTCTGGCGAAGATATTCACAAATTCTTAAGGAAGCGGTTTTGTAAAGATGTATGCTAAATTTTGTTCTTTTTGTTCCCACATATTCAACTCTACTGTTCTTATCTACAACCCGTTCTCAGAGAAAGTGATACTTGATTGAATGCTTTGTCTTGGAGTGCATCAACGTGTTTTTTGATATTATGTAGTAATGGCATATTCTATACATGGTCATCATACTAACCCATATATCTCATTAAAAGTTTTTTCATCCAAATAACATGTGTATAACATGTTGATGTTGCAATATATCATGCCTCAAATTAGATAGAGATATTGATGATTGTTTTTCTTACTATGATACTAAACACTCACCCAAGTAGAACGCTTCTCCATTGGTGCTTCATAGGTCATCAAATGCAACCTCACCAATATGCATCTATGTAGGCAATGAGTGCTAGATCCTTTCCTTTGAATACCATAATCCAAAACCTTATGTACCCTAGATATTTGAAAATCCTCTTTCATACATGTGGATTTCTTTTAGTGCGGCTTGAAATTAGAAGCACTGGCCCAACCGCCTCGTGATACATCTCGGTCCGATGTTGTCACATATAGTAAGCTACCACCATAGTGACCGATTTCTCCGGTCTCAGGATTCTTGAATCATCATCTTTTCTCAACTTGCAATTGGTTTTGATATGAGTGGTAACTATTTGCAATCTTCCATTTTGAACCTCTTTAACATTTCTCCGATATACTTAGTTTGGAGAAATAAAAATTCTTTGGTTTCTTTGACATATATGAAGACCCAAAAAAATAAGGATAGTTCTCCAAGCAATGATATTTCAAATTCATTTTTCATATCCTTTGTAAATATTTTTGGCTTAACGCGGTCATTAGTACTTCAAAAACAATATCATCACCATAAATTTCAACTATCAAAAATATTACCTTGAGTTACCTTGAGTTACCTTGATTTAGAGGTTAAGTTGTTCAAGGCTTCATTTCCATAGTTCGTAGGGATTTTTGTCATCATACTTTACATTACTCTATTTTGAATGTGAATCGATGTATGCACTCCATAACCAAAAATATCTCACAATTTAATCCATTAGTATTGTTCGAGCCATTTCCTGCGTAATTATCATCCATTATGACAATGTTCATTTTTCTTGAACCACTTCTCTCAACCAATATATGAATCCATGTTTTGTCCACTATCATATATCTTTCCAAACCTACTATGAGTTCTTACAATTCCATCTCTCTTTCCATATTGTTCAAGACTCTACTATGCTAACTGCCCATAATGTTGACCCATTTATCACTATACTATCATGAAGTCTTGATTAATCTATCAAACTCTACTTATGCTAACTCGATTGTTTTAAATATTTTTCAAACTCTTTGTAAGATTCTCGGCGATGGTTCTTTGGTTTGTCACAAATGACACATAGACTCCCCATGTCTAATATTCATATTACTTGGGAGTCTCTAAGCTAGATGGCTCAAAACAATTCATGCTCATGTGTATTCATCATCATCTTCACTCAGTAGATTCATCATCATCTTCATTGGTGAGCCCCATATCTCTCTCAGCTCTAACTTCTTTATTTCTATCTCACAGGATTCATCTTTTCACTACAATTCCCCAGTACAATCTCTGAACCTCGTCTATTTTACCGTCCTTCCTTTCTTCGCCATTTTCCAAACCTTTATTTATCCTGACATCTTTCCCTTTCTCCAGAATTTTATCTTATATCAGCTTTATTTCCACCTTGGCGATCTCTCGTACCCGTGATTTGTTCACCGCTCTTCCTATTTTCTTATCCATACTTTCTTATATTTGATATCGCTATTCTCTTTCATGGAAGTATCGTATCATACTTACAATCACAGTGTGTCCATATTTATGACATTTGGAACACTCAATGTTACATGGCGACCACATAGGCATTTCTTTGCTTGAACATTTATTTTATAATCCCCTAACTGCAACCTTATGTCCAAAGTTTGTACAATAAAACAATTACCATAAAATAAATTTTCATAACTGAGTGAATGATCTTCTTTGTAGAAATTTTCTAAATTTTTTTGACTCCATCATGATCATGATTGAAGCTCAGGTGATTTGAACATGGATGGTCTTCTTTGAAGATGTATCTTCAATAGTTTTCTTTAGATTCGCTAACCATGATTTCTTCCTTTGAGTGCTTCTGCATGACTCTTTCTATTTTCATTCTTCTTTCTAGCAACCTAAAGTGCTTCATTCTATATAACTGATGTGAATCTTTCTATCTCTCATATGTTCTTTAAGGACCTTTGATGATTTTACTCTCAATGTGACAACTCTTCTTCAAGCTTCTCAATCTCTTCTTCTTCTTCATTATTCCAGAATTCATAACTTCTTTGTTCTTTTCGGCTTCTTCAAGTTGAATTTTAATGTGATTATTTATTCTTCAAGTCCTTTCTTCTTTACCAAACTCTGCCTAAAGTTGGTTTAGATCATTAGTTCTTTTCCCAGATTATCCGGGTCAATATCTTCTCTCTCACGCTTTCCTCTCTGCTATGTTGGTTTCAAACACCTGATATTCAATATTTTCTCTTCATCTTTCTCAGCTTCTTATAGCTGAGTTCTTAAGTTTTCGATGACATGTTAGGCTTGTCTCAAAATGTGAACACTTTCCTTTTTTCATCAAATTATTTCTTGTGTGATTTGTTTTTCTTCTCTTAGTTCATCTAAAGCACTAATCAACTTTGCTTCATAATTGTCTCCTATTTCACTAGTTTTTCACTCATTTCATTCATGGTATTCTATTTCAAGATGTCCATGTTTTTCACAATTAAAACAAAACAACATACTGCATTGAGATTGACTGATTTGATGATTTTGGACATTTTATGAATCGCGATGGGTGGAGAATATGTCATGGACCCTTATCCTTAAAAATTGATGATGGAACATTACCAACCTCTCTTACCGGATTAAAAATCCTTCCCTGCATGAAATACTGTTATTTTGTTATTCTTCCCTCACTACAAATCTTCCCTTTTTTGAATTGTCATATCCTGTAACAACCGATAGAAAAATATAATGTCCTTGTGCCTCAGAAAATACTTTCATCCTATGCTCCACATAACTCATACTTAAAACCATTCTAACATTAAACATTGGTACTCCATTCTTAGACAATCCATGATCTCCTTCCAGTTGGTTAAATTGTTTCCTAAGGAAACTTTCATACCAATCTTCGTTGGATACCAGAGGGTGAATCAAGCATAGAGCAATGCAATCATTTTAACCATATAATCCAAGTGTTATCAATGTATCATTATCATCCACATTCAGATATTAAATAAGCAATGAACATATGAACAATCATATACATACATAATACAATCTCAATGTTTTATGTGGGAACCCAAAGCAGGGGAAAACCACAATTTTTTTTTCTTATATGTCTTGAAGAATTACATTCATTGAAGCACCAAATTCCTTTTTCCAACAAGTAACCGTGGAAGGAGTCTCCAACCTCCTTGTTTCTTAGGATACAACCGAGGGAAGCTCCAACTCCCCACCCTTCCAAGTTACGTCCGTAAGGAGGATACAACCCCTATGTTATTTGGCTACAACCATCTTTCTTTGCCTCTCCAACCGCCTTGAAGTATAAGTAAAATGATGGAACCATTGTCACAATATCACTAAGTGAGATATACTGATGTAAACTTGTACTAAACAACCTGCACTAAATAACATGTACCAATAAACCAAATCCATGCATCAACCATGCATCAACCTCGTACTCAACCTATAATCAACATGTACCATAAACAAGTGTATCAACCATGAACCAACTCGTACCAAACAAAATTTAATCAACCTATATTATAAACAAGTGCATCAACCATGCACCAACATGTACTCAACTGCATTCATTTAACAAGTGCATCAACCATGCACCAAACTCTATACAAATAACCTCACGACAACCTGCCACAAAAACTTGTCCAATCAACCTATCACAACAACTTGTCTCATCAATATTATCAACCAAATCATATATACTGACCAAGATCAATCACTCAATACAACTCTCAAAGATGTATCAACCACCTATAACACAACAACTCATAATCATCACCAACAACTTATAATAATACAAGTATGTTACATCATCCATAGACCATGTGTCATCAATACTACTAACAAGTGCCTCCAACCATGTAAAATACCAATCATGTATCAACTACTCATCAACTATGACTCATCAAGATGTACCAATATCATCAACTATGCACCTCATGTATGTGTCAACTCATCAACTACTTGTCTCAACCATGTAATTTCACATGTACCTCAACCATTCTCATCAATTTCATCATCCAAATCGACATTTGTAACTCAGAATAGAATTGGTGTATATGATCACATACCTACAAACATTTCTTAACTTTAACAACAAGAGACTATCATTTTCATCAAAATTTTCTTTAGTCTCACATGACTAGTTTTGGATTAGTCAACAACCCTAACTTTGAAATAATGATAACTTTGTACTTGTAATGAAAAATATTTTATGAATTGATACATAATGGTCTTCACTGTTTTATGAAATTCTAGGTGTCACTTCTTGGAACCTATCATAAAGGGAGTTATAGAAAAATGGCATACCTTGTTGAATTTTGGCTTATTATAGAGAGTGACCTCGTAGAGCGTGCTCCCACACGGAATATTTATTGAAACTATTTGAAATGGTTACACAAAATACTACGCTATGTTATAATCCAACACATTTTTGACAATAAATTTGATATACTATGAAGAAGTTATGACGTTTTTATTACGAAACACATGTTTTAGACTAGATTCGTGACTAGCCACAAACCCTATTTTCCACTCTGAGATGTAAACCTAAAAAATGTTCAATTCCACAAGATGTGATTTTTACCATAGATACTTGATATGTTTCCTCAATTAGGATACAAATTTCATGGTTTGAATCATTCTAGAAACAAATTGATAGAAAATGGTGATATGACATATAAATAACATACCTAGAAAACATCATCAAAAGAATTATCCTCCCTGAATTCATCCTTCTTCACCTTCCGTCATGAATTCATCTTAGATATCCTTTGTAGGGTTACCCTCCATAAAATCAGAGATATATTCAATATTCTCAAGGTGATTTAAAATGAGAGAGCCTTGCTCTTATTTCATACTCTCCAAATAGCTTCCTTAAAACATCTCTGTGGGTCACTTTGCCCACTTTCCTTACTTTAGGGTTAACCAACTTCTAACTTCTCCATTAAATTTAGTATTTTAACACTTTATTTGTATTCACTTTGAATTTTAGTAAACTCATCACTTCACTTTATTATTTACCTTCTAAAATTTTTTAAACCACTTTGACTACTTTTGACCTTTGGGGCTTCTACATGACATATGTAGTGGTCCCAACCTCGTATATTAAGTAACTCTCAAAGTAGGAGTTATGTATGCTCCACATACCGTAAGAAATTTCAAGGACATGTAATATCCATATAGAATAGTATTACTTGAAAATATATCAAAATTCACACCAAGAGTCGGGTCAAACAACTTGGGTCCATTACCCAAACCTGTTCTCCATCCTCATGGCCATAACTCTAACTGTGGAGAGTTATGTCACTTTCCACATACCACTGGAAATTGCATGGAAAACACTATCCATGTAGGATATTTTCACTAAAAATTTCATCAATTCATCTCATTATTCCACAAATAATCATGGGCTCTCTAACCATACTCCTAGGATAAATCAATCTGTAAAACATCTTCCCATGAGGGACATCCTTAAAGATACGCCATAAGAGGACCACTTTGAGTTCATCCATTTGTACTTTTATTATCAACCATGAAAAACAATCATGAGTCATATTACATCAAACAAACTTGGGTCCATTACCCAAACCCTTGTGCTATCGAAATTCGCTACTGACTTTCTCCAAGGGTTGACATCAATCACTAAGGGTTACATCAATCTACAATATCACTCTGCAATAGTTGACATCAATGAGAACCAACAATCCATACCAACTATCCATCAACCTAAGCCAATTGTTTGATAAAAAGATCGTGTGTTCTATGGTAGTTGACGTATCCATTCAAAGTATTTGTAATCTAATCTTAATTATTAAGATGATTAATTTAATAAATAATCCTAAAAATTAGCTAAACTATAATTAGTTATTAAATAACTCCAATCCACTAGTTATTCTTTGATTACTATGATTCATTTAAGTTATAATTAATTCTTTAATTAATATGGTTAATGTTAAATTTGATTATTAATAAATTAACTAATTAATAGCATTAAATTCTCAAAAAGGGAGAGTAAATATAACATTTAATCAAGTTACGTTTATAAGAAGGGATCACATAAGGACCCCGGTGGAGATGAGGATTAATGAATGGATAAGGTGTACTTCAAAAGAGTTAGGTGGGAGCAATGTAGGAGAAGCAAGGAAGGTATTGATGTCAAGGGGGAGAAAGGAGTTGAGGAGGGATGGATTTTACGAGGGGGAAAAAAGGATTTTGGGAAGCCGGGAGCATGGTACGTGAGTGGAATTTTACAAAGGCACCTGGGCTTTGAGGTTTGGGTTCTGAGGGCTGTGGATATCCCATTGGATATCCCAGGGCTGTGGCCACTAGCTCCAAGGTGGAGGTTGGACTTTGGGGTGGTGTCCCAAGGAAGTGCTCTTGTGATAAGTCATGGATAGCAGAGTGAGGTATGTAAATCAAATTCATGGATTGTTACTTAGATTTATTACTTATTTCCAAATCTCTACTTCATGTAAGTGTTGCAAGTGTTGAGATAATTTGGAAAATTTTGAAAAGCTTCTACTCTCAAAGATTATGAAATCATGCAATTACGCACTCTGGTAAACAACGTTAATTCAAACTGGCCTTGCCATCCGTATCGGAGCTTAGTTGAAATACTGGATCCTTGAGGGCCAAAGTCCCTCCCACCTAACCTACAAGAAACCAAACTAAATGCATTATTATATAATATATATATATATATATATATATATATATATATATAAATGCAACAAGAATGGAAAAATGTAAAAAAAATATGAATTTACTGAAGTAAAAAAAACAACTAAGTGTTGTTACACAAACCACCTCTTGAAGCACATCCTATCTTAATTTTAGCTGCCCAAAATTTAAATAGAAGCAATTTATTTCAAAAGGGAAGCAATCCCATAATTTGTGCCTAAAAGTTTAAAATTTTTCAGGGTGTTTTATGATTATGTTAATCCCTAATCCTACTTTCCTTTTAGTTGGATTGTTTATTTAAATATTTTAGAAATATTTAGATTTCCAATTGCTCAAATTTGCATATTTTGCTTGATTTCACAATCGCATTAGAAGATAATTCGTATGCATGCTATGCAAATGAATGTGGCTGCCTAAGCAGAGTTACTAATAATTAGCCCATTGCTGAGGAGAAATATGAATCGCCCAAGATTACTATAATAGCGATGAAAGTATATTTGTTGTCAATATGCACAATATCTATGAAGAAAATGTTATATAACCTACATCCACACTTGCCGGAAAGTATGCCAGGATAACTGATGTTTAAGCAAAGTAGTATTATTTAGCACCAATTTAACATAGTAAATATTTAGTAGCAATTCAAAAAAGTAGTAAATATTTAGTAGCAATTCAAAAAAGTAGTAAATATTTAGTAGCATATACCTAAATCTAAAATGATAAATAAACACGAGAATAAACAAAAACAATAATAAATTACTGTCAAGTTGGTGAAAGAGGGATCTGTTAATGCCCCCACCGTGATTCCACCCTCGCGGCATGATACCCTCGTGACGCTTGTGCTCGTGCCGCAATTGAGCAGGTAAAGTCCAGAAAACCGCAGTCAAATAGATACTCCACTTCGCTGCCCACGGAAAGATAATCAGCCAGGTGTTCTAAGACACCACGTTGATTGCAATATTCCCGTAATTGGACATTTTTCCGCCTTAACTCCACATTCGCAATGGAATATCATCCTTGGAATAGTGTCTAATTGCATTGCTGCAGTATTTGGGTTTATTCAAACTTACGTATAAGAGAGAAAGTCAACAGTGTGTTGTCCATGGTCGACATCAGTAGATTGTCCCAAAAGAGCAATAGGGTTGAGAATCCAATAACAGTTCCTTAAAAATCAGTAGGATGAGTTGAAAATGGAGATGAAATAGCTTTTTTTTAGCATGCAACCCAGGCAGGTCCTTGTTATAATGGCCTTGGTTCTAGTCTAGGGTTTGCACAAAGAAACAACCATAAAATTCCTCTCAAAAACGCCCATGCACCAATCGCATTGCTGCTAAGAGTTCTATCCACCGGAATCCATCACTTTTATTTTATTTTGGTTGAGCCGCTATCGAGGAACCCTCAACGAATTTATTCACCTCTGGTTTCAAAATGTAAAACTCTACCGCCATTGTGTTTACTCTCCCATGCATCCTTCCGTGGAACTTGTAAATGATCTCGTGCATGGGAACGGAAGTCACCGCCATCCGTGGAGGTCCTTTGCATCAAGTTCAAAACCTCTCAAAAAGTTACAAAGAATTGGCCGTGATGACTCTTCAAAGAACTATGTCACAAACCATTGTTTCAATTTAAGAGGATATTTGCCCTAAAGGAAAGGTAATCGGTTCCGTATAACTCGTTAAGTTGTTGGTACACTCTCTCAAATTTTTTCCCTTTAAATTTCCAGGACGATGGGATTGTGGTTCAACAAGCAAAATGCTTGTGATGCCCAATCTCTTCAAGCCAGATGCGATGATTCTTCCAGGAAGAGGACCATGTTTATCAATTTTGCCCAATACACTCTACGAAGAACCATTCCGTATTAATTCCATTAAAACCTGAAGAGGCTATATCTATCGCTGGTTTCAGAAAAGGATTTGGGAAGACATATGTAGGCATACATATATAGTAAACACCGATCCTATACCACAAAGACAAAACCCCTGAAACGGTAAAAAGAGAATAGAACCAGAACTGTGGTAGAACTTCAAGCAAATGGAATGGAAGCATGCTAAAAGAAAATGAAAATCATAGGAAGAAGGGCGTTGAAAATAATACATGGGTCGTGGTGAGGATAGGGGATCGCAAGCAGAACTCCACCGGCGTGTATTGCTTATAGTGACGTCGAATTGAATTTGTTCTATGATGAGCCTAGGTAGATCGACTTTAGGAAAATATAGAACTGATCATACTAGAACCTTCCAATCGTTTTTCCAACAAGGAATGCAGCTGTACAACCAATTGTAGATCCAATGGAATTAGCGATGAAACCAATTGGCAGCCCAAATAAGTATCCACCTCCAACTGTGAGGATGGATGTTGGAACCGCTAACACTATCAATGGAATATAAACTACAGCTAAAACAAGAGGTCCCCAACCTTAACAAAATGAACCCTTTAAACCACTTAAAAGTTAAAACATACACTTGAAATGTTACATTCTAACTTACAACAAAATAAAGAAAGCCAAACAATGGCAAGTTGTCATTCATTGGATAGTAAATAAAGTTAAATGTTTCTTCCTTTCGAAAAAAAAAAAAAAAAAATAATACTCTTACCAGAGAAAACAAAGAAATCTCAAATATACTGCTTTCCAAATTTCTTGTTTCCTCCCAATGCAAACTCCATAAGAGCATCCAGGGTAGCAACCTAGAAGAGGAAGACAAATAACAAAACGACATGTTACATGTCTATGTCATCATAGCTATAAATGGTAATGCATGTGGCCAACATTTAGCTGTAAATGTTAAAGCAAGTGGCCAACTTTAATGCAAGTCAGAAAAGTCCGAATATGTAGAAAATGAATGTCTTCCTTTCTTGAACAACATATAATGGAAGCATATCAATTTTACTATTACAGTTTCTCTGGTTATTCAAAGTAATGTGATTAGAAGCTATGCCCAAGTCAAGAGAGCAACTATTTACCAATGCATCACCTGTACAAGTTTATCTGAAACAAGCAGGAATAATAAATAAATCGATCAACAGAAAATACGGTAGATGATGATTATTGTGCACATGCTCCATGGCATAAAAGAATCAGGCATATTCCACACTGCCATATAAAAGACTGAAATTATGCACCAAGTAAGAATACGAGATAAAAAGGGAGTCAAATATTGATAACATCAAATTTATGCCAGTAGGCGTACTTAACTCTTCACTTTGGCATGTTTTTTTTTCATATTTTTAAGAGCATAAAGTTTATGAACATATGATATTGTTTACATCATTGTCGACAACCTCACTGAGGGTGTAGATTGCCTAACAGTTGATCTAAACTGCCCACGCACCAGTACCAGAAACTCAGAAATACCTAAATTCTTATCAATCCAAACAAGGAGGTCTTTTAATATCTTCTCCATCGGTAGGGTCGAGCAAGCTGTGGCAATGGCAGCTACAAGAACAAGTAACAATGATACACGAAACACAGAGCCCCAAGAAACCGCCATTTTCCTAGAAATCTTCATGAATTATACCAGAAAAAAAAAAATTAGGCCTGGAACTTGGTAGTCTTGGATTTCCAAGCGGCCTTAAAGCAACATCTCTCATACCAGGATGTATATTCTTCAGGAAGAACTTAATTGCAGCAGTATCTGTGGTATCCTGGAACCAAACAATAGGCTCTTTCCATTCTCTCCAGTCCTCACAGAGAACACAACGCTCGACGACCCAGGATGATGATAATTGTTTTCCCACCAGCGTACACGAGGCATGCATGCGAACACAACGCATGCCACATGCCACATGCCAACACCCAACGCCTCACGAGAAATAAAACATGGGCTTCCTATTATTTTATTTATTTTTATTTATTATTATTTTAATTGAAATAAATTAAGGGTTTGATTTTTTTTATTTCTAAAATAAGGTTTAAATTTTTTATTATTATTATGGTATTAAATTTCAAATTAAATTAAATTAAATTAAGCTAAATTAGCTAAATTAAATTAAGTAAAAATAATTAAAGTATTAAACTAATTAAGTTAAGTTAAGATTAAGTTAATTAACTAATTAACTAAGTTAAGTTAAGTTATTTAGCTTAACAAAATATTAGTTAGGGCTAAGTATAAATTTTTATGGAGTGCGCGAGGATTGAACCTCGGACCTCCTTCCATCATGAATGTCTTTACGAAATCCACCCTACCAACACGCCATGCGTTGTTTCTTTTACAATTAATTTAACATTTAAACACTTCAACCATCATACCCAAGACCACCCACCAAGTAAAGCGCCTTAAGAAGAACACTAATGCCGAAAGGTACATAGCGCTGGTGAATGCAGAAACGCGGCTGGAAGACGGGGATAATTATTTAGATTCCACGGATTTATCTTATTTAATTATTAAACGTAGTAATTATATAACCTTAAAACATTTTTATGTGATTAGGTAAATATTAAAAAGTAAACGTGTTAACAGATGCTGTGATAAATGCAAGA
>SNQJ01S0227804.1:0-14491 GCA_010110895.2 Picea sitchensis | reverse complement strand
ATCAAGGGAATCATATCAATCAATTACTTGACATCAACCAATGACATCAATCAAACCAAACCATTTACATCAATGACATATGATCCAACAATCTCCCAAGTAATCAAACCATTGGCATCAATGACAACATGATCCAACAATATTGATGCGGATGCTTTGGAAAAATGGTTAAATTTTCTAGAAGGTTATTTCTCTATTCACAATTTTTTCGATAGAGAAAATATCACCTTTGCACTCCTTAAGGATCTCCCTCATGTCAAACGTTGGTGGGAAACTTGCTGGGAGAAAAATTCCACAAAGTAGTCTAGAATATTTGGGGTTGAGCCCACTTGGGACTTTTTTTTGGATGCGGTCAAGGAGCAATATTACCCTATGGACCAAACAGTGTTGGAGTTCACAAATACTTTCTATACCTTGCACAACAAGATGGGTATCAAAGACTATGAACAACATCTGGTTTTGAAATACCGCGGGGCTCTACACAAGTACATCCAAACCAAAATGTATTTATTGTACTTCTCATCATTGGTAGCCTCTTATAGATATGTTGTCAAAATCGAGCAGAAATTTAAGCAACAAAACAAGCGATAATTTGGGTCTACAAATCCAAAAAAACAAAGTATGGTAAAGGCATCCCTAAATCACAAAAGAGTCAACCTCAAGACAACTTTACAAGCCATGGGAAAACAAGGGTAACAAGAAGACAAAGAAGGACACTCGGAAGTGGTGCAACTTCCACAAAATACCTTGGCACAACACCGTTGAATGTCACTCGAAACAATCGTTGGTGTCCGAGCTCAAAGAAACAGAATCGAGCCCCGACTCTGAATTTGATTCAGATAGTAATAAAAGGAGACCGATAATTGATGCAGAGCCCAATGCTTATGTTGTGACCACAACAATCCAACCAGAAGAACTAGAGGATCCGAAAGAGAGGGAGTGTTTTTTCCATTCACAGATGCGGTTGAAGGGGACCCCATTGCATTTTATTATTGATAGCAGAAGCCAGAAGAACCTCATATTAGCAGAGGTCATTAAAAAGTTGGATTTTCCAACAACACCACACCTGCAGCCGTACAACATTGGATGGCTCCACCAGGGACGAGATCTTTGTGTCAGCCAACACTGTCTCCTGTCATATGGCATCATTTCCTTCAAGGATGAGGTACTGTGTGATGTTTTCCCCTTGAAGTATGTGATTTTTTGTTAGGCCATCCATATATGTGGAGGTGTCATGTTGTTTATGTGTCTCAACCCTGTAGTGTCATTGTTACTCTGGGGGGTCAGCCCTACAGGATACTAGAATTAATTCTGACTACCGTACCGACAAAAAAGTGCCATAAAGTAATCTATCATACCACAAATACTCTAAGTGACATTTAGTTCTGAAATACCATGGGGCTCTACATAGGTACATACAAACTGAAATGGAGTTTCTGGACATCTAATCACTAGGATCCGCTTATATATATGTTGTCAAACTCGAGCAAAAATTTAAGCAACAAAACAACTGGGAATTTGGGTCTGCAAATATGAAACAACCAAAGTATGGAAAAGGAAACCCTAACTCACCTAATAGTCAACCTTAATACAACCAGTACAAGCCACATGAAAAGAAGGCTAACGCAAAGATGAAGAAGGACACTGAGAAGTGGTGCGACTTGCACAAAATCCCTTGGCACAACATCGATGAATGTCGCTTAAAACAATCATTGGTGGGTGAGCTCAAAGAAACAGATCTAAGCCCTGACTCGGACTCTAATTCAGACAATAATAAAAGGAGACAGATAATTTATTAAAATCCCACCACTACTATTGTGATTGTAACAATCCAACCAGAAGAACCAGAGGATCCTGAGGAGGGGGAGCATCTTATCCATTCACAGATGTGGGTGAAGGGGACCCTGTTGAATTTTATTGTTGATAGTGGAAGCCAGAAGAACCTCATCTTAGCAAATGTCATCAAGCAGTTGGATTTTCCGAAAACACCACACCCGCAACCATAAAACATCGGATGGCTCTGCCGAGGACGAGATCTTCGTGCCAGCCAACAGTGCCTCTTGTCATATGGCATCAAACCCTTCAAGGATGAGGTGCTATGTGATATTTCCCCACTGGAAGTCTGTGATGTTTTTTTAGGCCAACCATATATATGGAGGCGTCATGTTGTTTATGTGTCTCGACCCCGTAGCGACATTTTTACTCTGGGGGGTCAACCCTACAAGATACCAAAGGTAGTTTTCACTAATATACCGACAAAATAGTACCGCAAAGTATTCTCTCATACCACAAAGTTTAGCCTCTTCACAACCTGTTCAGAAGAGAATTACACTGCAACCACTACATCCTCGGCCCAAGACCCTTCTATCTAGCAGAAGCAGACCAACAAGATTATAGAAGAGAACTAATATATTCCTATTGCACCTACGGGGGTGCCTCCACACTGCCCAATAAAATTAAGTTATGATAAATCACTTCATGTTATTCAGGCTACATCTTCACCGACAAAGTCCTCCCACACTCTGACAGATCATGCAACCAGATTGGTTAAAGAAATCCAACCCCTCCAACAACAGGTTCATAACAACCTTCAACGAGCTAAGTAGGACAACTTCTTCAACAAGGCAAGCATGCCACCAAGGTTTAGATTCAGCAAAATATTCCTCGGGGACTTCACGCAATGGATACAATTGCTTCCTAAGGGGGGAGGATTGATCCAAGAGGAAATTGGTGGCCACCCACCTATTCCACTGGCTCAAAAAAGGGGTTTCCACCTTGGCATTTTTTCTACAACTTTTCGGGTCCTAAACTTTCGGGGCCATTTTCAGGCCCAAACAATGTTTTTTGGGCCCGCCATAGTCACAATGTAGGCTGTATCCAAAGTGTGAGGGGAAAATGTGTAGTCCTTGGATAGACGTTTCAAATGACCTATCGTGCACCCCAAATGAATATTGTATGCAAACGTTATGCTCTTGGTACGTTGACATACCAACTACCCCCATCGAGGCCCGCAAACCTTTTGGCGTTTCATCTTTCGGGGTTAGGGTTTTGGATTTTCTTTATGTTAAAAATGTCTTTAGAGCCTCATTGTAAACATCATCATATTCTTTCAAATGAGTGTAGCCATCACATCTCTTCTCAGAGATAAGATTCCACCATTCTAGCAAGTCATTCACTCTATAATTTTACAGTTTTTGTACATTCTCTCATTAATCAAAATTGTGCATTATTGTATCTTTATGTTTATTGCAATATCTATGTATATTTGATTTTATATCTCTGCCTTCATTTCGTTCTCAAAATAATCTGTATCAATTGGTTCCCTCCACCCAAGATCAATTACTTACTGGATCGGGTACAACATGCCAAGAACTTAACCAAGTTGGAACTCAAATTAGGATACCACAATGTACAAGTAAAAGAAAAATACACTTGGAAGAAATCATCCAAGATGAGCTAAGGTTTACATGAATGGTTGGTAATTCCTTTTGGTTTATGTAATGAACCAGTTACATGCATTTGATGAATTATTGTGACCTTTTCTATATTAATTCATAATAGTGTACTTGGATGATATATTGATTGTTATATCTACCTAGGAAGATCATATCTACATCTCATGCAAGTGTTAAAGACCTTAAAAAGGAATTGAATACTAGGAAACCTTAAGAAATGTAAATTTTCCAAATTTTAGTTGGTGTACTTAGGGTATGTAATTGGTGGAGGGGTTCTCAAAATTGATATTATAAATATGGATGCCATCATCAAGTGGAAAAATCCTACCAATACATCTAAAATTAGGAGCTCTGTGGGAGTAGCATAATACCTTCAAAATTTTATAATGCCCTTATCAGTTGTGGCTACACCACTCCATGCCATAGCATCCAATAGTAATAGTTTATGTTGTGGAAAGAATTAGAAAAAATATTTTGAAGAGTTGAAATGAAATATTATTCAAGCACTAGTTCTCACATTACTAATTTGTAGAATCCCTTCGAAGTGAATACAGATGCAAGTGGATATGTTGTGGGAGAGTTCTTGATGTAACGAGGTACAACAATGTTTTAACATTCTAAAATGTTCCATGGAATAGTCTTGAACTACCCCACATATGATAAGGAGCTTTATGATTTGGTACAAGTTGTTAAAAAATGGAAGCACTATCTGATGGGAAAGGATACCCTCATCCACATTTATCACCAACTATAATAATAATTGCAAGCCTGGAGTAAGCTTCAACAAGAAAAATACTACAAGTGGATGGGATTTTTACAACAAATTCATCTTATCATCAAGTATAAAAAAGGTAGTGCTAATAAGTTGGCATACATTCCACTCAATTCCATCCACATCTAATATCAATTCTTTGGATACTCTTATGCACATGGATCCTTTCACCCGTGATACATACAAAGAGGAATACACAAAATATGAGACACTAGGGATATATTTTAGAAGCTACAAGCCCAAGTTTGTGAAGAAGAAGTTGATAACAAGGTTGACTACCATATTCAAGATGGTTTTATCTACAACCTAGATAAGTTATGTGTTTATAAAGGAGAAAGTATGAAACTTATAAAAAATGCTCAAATATCTAAAATTGCAGGTCATTTTTGTGTTGGGAAAGAAACTATCAACTTACAAATGTTTGTGTATTGCCTTAGAATGCAAGAATATGTATCTTGGATTATTAGAGGATGCATATTTTTTTCTACTAGGAAACATAGTAATAGAAGGAAAGGTCTATACAATCCCTTACTTATACCTATTGGGACATGGGAGGGCATGTCCATGGATTTTGTGGGTGGTTTTCCAAGAACCAAGTGAGGACATTACTACATTTTTGTGGTAGTGGAAAATTTTAGTAAGATATGCATTATCATGCCTTGTAAAAAGAGCAATAAGAGACAAGATGCATCAATCATGTTCTTTTAAAGGGCATGGGTGCATTATGGGATACCAAGGAGCATCATTTTGGACAAAGATACTAGATTTCTCAATCATTTGAACTACACTTTGGGGGAATATGGACACTGAGTAGAAGAGATATACTACTTTTTATCCATAAAACAAATGAGAAGACAAAATTGGTGAATGAGATATTGGGATATATTTTGAGGGGTCACAATGATAAACATCCAAGAACCTCGGAAGATAATTTCATCTATATTCAAAAATCTTATGACAAATCAATCCACATTTCCACTAGTAAATCCCCTATTGAAACTTTCTTTGGATATTTTCAATCTTTTTCCTTTATATGTTGTATATGGAAAACATGGAGGAGAGAAGGAAGAAACCAAAGGAGAAGCATTAAAGGTTGAAAGATTCATTAACAAGATCAAGTAGATATATTTGTAGGTATACAAGACATTAAAGAAGTCATTGTAAGAGTACAAGGCCCAACAAGAACGACACAAAATTGATATGACATTGAAGGTAGGAGATTGAGTATAGTTTCACATGAACAAAGAAAGGCTATAAGGTCCTAGCAATAATATCAAGGCTAATATGGTCCTTTKAAAGTTGGAATAGGTAGGTGATAATTCCTATAAACTCAGTATACCTCCATACATGTGCATTTACTCATTAGTGAATATGGAAAATTTGAATCTATATGAGCCTTCCATTTAAGATCAAGAAAATGGAATATAAGTATTACCTACCATAGAAGATTAAACACTAGAAATATCAAGTAAAGTTTGTAGAAGATACAATTTTGTAAGAGAAGTCTAGAACAACTAGAAGGGGAATCAAGGACTCTAGTAGGTTTGGTTAAAAGGACAACTTCCTCACAAGGTCAAATGGTACTCCAAGGATAAGGTAGTAGTAACATTTCCTCATCTCCTTCATTAAACTCTTTTGGGGACCAAAGGCCTCCCAAAATGGGGATATATTGTTGGGTATGTGTTATATTCTTTGCAAGATTGGTCCTATGTATTGTACATTGATATGGGAGCAAGGGGAAGTGGAGGTGGGGGGCTTGGAGTCCCCCTAAAAAAAGGCTATTTTTTGCATATGTTTTTGGCATTTTTTTGGCACATGGTTTTCGACGATGTTTTTCTAATTATGGTTAAGGAACTAGGGTTGTTTACTAATCTGGGTCAATGGATTAGGGGTTTAGATGTTGACAGATCCTATATGTATATTGTATTGTAAACAATGAAGATGATGATGAATAGAATATTAGAGGTGCGGCTCTAAACAGGTTGTTGGTTTTCCCATTTTCAGTTTCCAGGGTAAAAATATCTATGTAGTGTGTGTGTGTGCCATTGTATCTTTTCTATTTTATTAAGAATCCATTTGCAGTAATCAATTGTACAAGTTTAAAATATACATTTGGTATCAAAGTTTTTATTGGCTTCGGGGGGACTCCTTTTTGGCTAAGGGTTTGGCTCGGATCTGTGATAAACCTTGTTATAGTGGGATATTTGTGGTGTCGATTCTTCAGGTGAAAATAAATGGCGAGTAGTTCTAAAATAGAGATCGAGAAATTTAATGGGAAACATTTGAGTTGTCTAAGCTCAAGATGGAAGATATGTTGGTGGACAAAGATCAGTGGATCATTGTGGATCTAGGTACTACACCTACAGGAACATCAACAGAAGACTGGGAAAAGTTGGATCAAAAGGCAAAGACTGAAATCCAGTTGTGTCTCTTAGATTCAGTATTACTAAATGTGTCAAAGGAAACTACAACCAAGGTATTATGGGCTAAGTTGGGGACTTTGTATCAATATAATTCCTTGGTAAAAAAATTGTTCCCGCGGAAGAAGCTATATAACCCGAGGATGAAAGATGGAGACTCTGTGATAGAGAATTTGAATGCCTTCAATACATTGGTAAGTCAGTTATTATCTGTTGATATTAATATTTTTTATGAAGATAAATGTATCAATTTATTGTGCTCTTTACTAGATTCGTGGGATAGTTTGTTTGTGGCCATACGTAGTAATACAACTACTTTAAGTTTCAATGATGTGGTCTCAAACTTGTTTTCAGAGGAGATGAGGTGGAAGAACATGAAAGGAAAGAGCACAAATGCATTATTTGCAAGAGGACACTCCCAGGAAAGAAATAGATATAAGTCCTCAAGTGGGAGATCTAAATATAAGCATAGATCTAAATCTCCCAGAAAGTTTGTAAAGGTATGTTGGAGATGTGGAAAAGAAGGGCACTACAAGAAGAAATGTAGATCCAAAAGTGTTGAGATAGGGAAGGGATATGAAGATGCTCCTTCCACAAAAGTAAAAACCTCAGAAGAAGAAGGAGGATATGTCATGTACTTGGATACTTCAAGGACACATGCAGATCATGAGGCATGGTCGATTGACTCAGGTGCATCCTTTCATATGACTCCTCACCGAAAGTGGTTCTTTGGATATGAAAGGTATTATGGAGGTGATGTTTTCCTAGGTGATGAATCGATATCAAAAATAATAGGACAAGGAAAATTCAAGTTTAATCTCATGGATGGAACTATCAGAACACTCCCCATTGTTTTTCACATCCTAAGATTGGCCAGAAATTTGATTTATGTAAGAAAAATGGACGATGTAGGGGTAAAAACATTGTCTAGGAAAGAAATATGCAGGATGGTTCAAGGAGCAATGGTTTTGTTGAAGGGATTTCAATTTGGAACTCTATATAAGCTGCAAGGAAGCACTATTAGTGATGGGTGTAATAGTCTTTTTGTTCCTGTGATTGGAGATAAAGAAGAAAAAAATCCTATAGTCTCTAGAGAAAAGGCTATGTTGTGGCATCGAAGATTGGGGCATATCGAAGATTTGTGTCTTCTACCACTACATAGTAAAGGTATGTTTGAACGTATTTCTAACTTCTCTATGGATTTTGATTTCTATGAACATTGTGTATATGGGAAGTATAATCGGGTAATATTCCCATATGGTGCAACGAGGGAAAAGGGAATTTTGCATTTGATGCACAGTGATGTATTTGGATCTGTTTTGGTTACATCACTGGGAAAATCTATGAAGTATTTCTCATTTATAGATTAATTCTCGAGGAATACATCGATATATTTCATCAGGAAGAAATATGAAGTCTTTGACAGGTTTAAAGAGTTTAAGGCTCTTGTGGAGAATCAAACAGAGAAAAGAATTAAGGTGTTGAGGATGGATAATGGTGGAGAGTTCTGCGGAAATGAATTCGAATAATTATATAAGAAGTTAGGTATAGAAAGGAAGAAGACTACTCCACATACACCTTAGAAAAATGGAGTTGCAAAATGATGAACATGAAGCTAATGGAAAAATCAACGTGCATGCTCAGTGGTATGGGTTAGGACAGGAATAATGGGAAAAGGAAGTGGGTATTGCATGTTACCTGGTCAATCGATCATGCTCATTGGTGTTGGATCAAAAGAATCCACACGAGGTATGGACTGGTAAGAAACGCACTCTGACACATCTCATGGTATTTGGTTGTGATTCCTATGTTCACGTTCCAAAGGAAAACATGAGTAAGCTAGATAAAAATGATGAAAACTTTATCTTTATAGGGTATAAAGATGGTCTGAAAGGTTATAAGCTTTGGAACCCATAAACTAAAAAGGTAGTGTATAGGCGAGATGTGGTAGTTAGAGAAATCAAAGATGTTGTCAAGAAGGAAGTCCTACCAAAGGAGGAAGAACTAGAGAAAATAGAGTTTGAATTGAAGAAAAATGAATCAGAATCTACATAGGAACATGAATAAGAAGAAGAATATCCTCATACTCCAATATTGAGGAGATCGGTTCGGCAAAGAAAGCAATCAGAAAGGTATACTCCACCTTATTTCCATTCAATTTTTTCTTTATATGTTATCGATGATGATCATAGAAATGTTAGGGAGGCAGTGGATTCAGACGCTGGAAAATATGGAAAAAGGCCATGGTTGATGAAATGGCATCCTTAGAAAAAAATGAGGCTTGGGATATAGTGGACTTACCGACTGGAATAAATCCCACTGGAAACAAATGGGTGTTTAAGAAGAAGTTGAATGCAGAAGGAAAAGTGAAGAAATACAAAGCTCAGTTAGTAGCAAAAGGTTATTCCCAGGTAGAGGGAATTGACTTTGGTGAGATTTTTTCTCTTGTTACCAAGTTAACTTCAATTAGATTTATTTTATCTGTTTCTAATGCATTTTATTTTGAAGTAGAACACATGGTTGTGAAGACAACATTCCTACATGAGGATATGGAAGAATAAATCTACATGAATCAACCAAAAGGATTTGTTGTGAAGGGAAAAAAAGAGCTAGTATGTAGGCTAAAAAAGCCCTTGTATGGGTTAAAGCAATCGTCAAGGATGTGGTATCAAAAATTTGATACTTATATATTGGGACTTGGATTCACAAGGAGAAAAGTGGATCATTTTCTGTATTTCAAAATAATTGGTGTTTCATCTTTTGGGGTTAGGAGTTTTGGATATTTAAAGTTTTATCATTTATGATGGGGTTAGGGTTTTGGATATTTAAAGTTTTATCATTTATGATTTATATTAAAAATTCCTTTGGAGCCTCACTGTAAACATCTTCTTGTGAATGAGCGTAGCCATCACATCTCTTCTCAGATATAATATACCACCATTCTAGCGAGTTCAGTTCACTCTATATGTTTATAGTTCCTTCAGATTTCTTTTATTAATAAAAATTGTGTATTATTGTATATTTGTGTTTATTGCAATATCTTTGTGTATTTCCTTGTTATATATCTACCTTCATTTTTTTCTCAGCATAATTTAGATCAAAACCAAAACAACAGTAGAACAAGTGTTTCTTCAAGTTGATTGCCCTGAAATGATCAAAAAAATAAGTTGTCTCTGAGAGTTGAAAGAGTTTTACAAAAAGTTTCTATCTTGGGGATTGAATTTCTAGTGTTTATCTGAGGCTTGTCATGTTGTCTACAGTTTCTATGAAGAAAATAAAAATCTAAAAAAATATGTGTAGGAAATTAAATAGGAGGAGAGGGGGCATTGTCCCTAGGCACCTGAGGAGTTCCTTCATTGGGTTCATTGAAGCTGATGCCCACAGTTTTCTCTACCAGAAGGGAAATGTTTTTGTCAAGTTCCTTGTTTTGGAGTTGGATGTATTCCAGTTGCATGGAGAATTCATGGTGGACATATTGTTTGTCAGTCAAATATCTTCCCAAGAGCGTCTTCATATGCCAATATATGTCTATGGTCCAGTAGTATTTGGTCTCTCGTGATTGAGATGACCCAATGTCTAGGATCCATGCCACCATTTTAGCATCTGAAACACTGTCTAGGGTCATAGTTTTTTCTAGAAGGACATCCGCTTCTAGAGTTTCCAGAGAAGCCCAAGTTTCCAGAGGGGTATGGTCAGTGAAAGTCTCGACTGCCATGATAGATTCTTATTGAGATTGTGGGAGTGAGAGACTAGGGTGTGAAGTCCTTCCTTTGTCCTTAGATATCCCCGTGACCATGGTTGTTCTCTTGTCACCAATGTTTCCACTAATATAGGAAGGTAAGCTTCCCACCTGGTTACACCAACCACTCCTCACACCAACTTCTTGTCGAAGGTCAACCACCCACTAAGCGCTAGCCACCCTAATAACCCAAACTATAGAATTTCCAAACTGTTGAACAAGCAACCTTGTTTTAGGGTCTCGAGCTTCTCTTCCCATCACAATGACATACCCCTGGCCTGCGAACCCTCAAAATTACCCTGGATTGAATGTTTGTGTATCCAATCTGAAGCTTCAATTACTAACCATTGTGTTGAATTTCCATGCAGGATCGTCATATCCAGGCTAGCCCATGTACGATCAATGCCACTGTAACATTGAATGAACCCTTCGCTTGTGCATGGATCCATGGTTTTATTGCCATAACTCTCCCACAGATCTCTCTCCCAAGCCATCTCCATCAAATTAAAACCCATCCTTGTCCAATCCATTTCTCGTTCATACATATTAATGATTTTCATGGGGGGAATTAGCGTGGAAGTCATGTATGTCATTAAGGTGTGTGTCATCCCGCCATGTGGTCTCCAATGGCTCTAGGTATGACACACTGCCTTCGATGGGCACCCAAATCGTGGGGATTCTATTTTTGGTATTAATAAGTACCAAGTTTAGGTTTTACTAAATTAAAATGTAAATATTTTTATTGAATTATTACAAACACTAATTTTGTTAGGGACCTAACCTCCCTAACCCCTCACGTAGGTAGAATAATATAGTTTCCATGTAATAAAGGCCAATATTAATAAGGCCTAGTAATAAGAAAGAACAATTCAAATGTAAGAATACTTAATAGAAGTTTTTGTTGCGTCTAGAAGATATTCCTCTAGATTGTTCTTTTGGTAGATAGATTTAGTACAAATAGGAGTCGAGGGTATGAAAAGTTTTGTGTTGAGAACTATTGTCATAGAGTGTTGCTCTGCTGGAGGTTTCCCCCTCGAAGAGGCAAGTGAACATTTTTTCCTATCAATAAAGGTATTATTTTGGTGTTGTGGTTTCATCTATTGTGTTGTTTCATTGTTATTATCTACAATATTTTTGTTTTTGGCTATTATAATAGATATGGTACCTTACAAGTGGTATCAGAGCACTTTCCTTGGCAGAAAATTGTGGGTTATTTTTTTTCAGGGTAGAGACGTATTANCTGCTGGAGGTTTCCCCCTCGAAGAGGCAAGTGAACATTTTTTCCTATCAATAAAGGTATTATTTTGGTGTTGTGGTTTCATCTATTGTGTTGTTTCATTGTTATTATCTACAATATTTTTGTTTTTGGCTATTATAATAGATCTGGTACCTTACAAGTGGTATCAGAGCACTTTCCTTGGCAGAAAATTGTGGGTTATTTTTTTTCAGGGTAGAGACGTATTATGTCGTCTTAATGCTACAAAGATCTGTCACCCAGCGCATAAATCCATGGTCGGGGAAGCATACATGCAGGAACTACAAGAAGTACTTAAGTGCACATTCTTGGCCACCCTTGTAACCCCTATTGGGACCCCTTCAAGTGGTAGTGCATCATATAGCACCTGTATACGGATTGACCTAGATATTCTGAAGCCCTTTGTAGATAAATTGATCAATCGCCTGACTGCTATAGTGCCATCAAGAAAAAAACTCAATAAGATACTCTCTAGTACCTGGGTCGTCAGGTAGTACGTATAAGGGCACGATCTAGCCTCCTTAGTTGGTGCCCTAAGATATTGGGCCCAGTACTATTGTTGGACCCCGCACATATATCAAAGAGCTATAGCACAGGGAAAACCCTTGTCTATGGAAACCCTGAATACCCTCACCCTTGGGACAAAAACAGAAACAGAACAGACAAGATATATTCTCGTACAATTGTACCTCCTAGATTATGGTTGCGAAATTGCTACAAATTTCTTCCTGTTAAGCATTTGGCCATTTCGTCACTGCAATATTATTCAAATCGGAGTATAACTCCGCAAGAGTAAAAAATAAACATAAAAAAATAAAAAATAAAGAGTCTGGATCCTATTAGAACCATTATTTGATACCTATCCCATTAGATTCCTCTCTTTGCCTTGATCGCATTCATACCTATCATTTTTCAGCAAAAAAAAATCGTGGACCCAACCACTTCTCAACACCCCTATTTGGAATCCATCCCATTGAGTTCCTCTATTTTCACTGATCGTAGTGGTACCAATCACCAGTAATCCATTTATGTTCGTTCCCACTTTTCCCCATGGCCCACACTCACAACCAATATTGGGAACAACATCTCACCGCCTTGGATAAATCTCATGACCAAAATCAGATTTATATCTCTTCCATTGTGTCCATTATTGGTAACCTCAACTCATGGCTTGCTCCACTCGAATCACTTTCCACATCCATCACTCAATTGACCGCCACTTGCCAGCAATGCCAGGATGCAGTGAACACTTTGACAACCTTGTTTAAGCCCACTCTAGATCATTTATCTTATTCCACACCTTATAACCATGAAGGTATTGAATCCTCCCAATCCACCTCTTTTCCTCCCCACCACTTTCCGAAGGACCTGCGTCCCCCTCGCATGGAGGTAAACAAATTTGATGGATCGGATCCCACAGGCTGGGTCACTCAAATGGAACATTATTTCTCTTTGAACGACATTATTGATGAGTTGGCCAAACTAAGGTATGGTGTTCTCCTTCTAGATCCAAAACATTGGAAATGGAGAAAAAACTCTTGCCAAGGGTATGTGGCTTGGACACAATATGTTCCAGAACTTTATGAATGCTTTGACACTGACACCGACTATTTAGGTCATTTGAAAAAAATGAAACAATCTGGCACAGTGGAAGACTTTATAGATGCTTTTGAGCGATTGGATTTCCGCACAGAGGGCATGTCTGATGTTTTTTTTCTCAGAATGCTTTATCAATGGCCTCAAGGATGAGATACGTGCCCACATCCTCATGGCTCTCCCTCAAAGTTGGGTGGAAGCTACTAAAGGAGATAAGGAAGCAAAACAAGTTGTCTCTTCTCAAACCAGAAAACCCTCCTTCATTCCTCTCCCTAAACCAGTCACTCCCACTCCTCTTTCCACTCCACTAAAGATCCAGAAATTGACCCAGGAAGAAATAGTTGAACGCCAAATCAAGGACCTTTGTTATAATTGTGATGACAAATATTTTCTGGGAATAAGTGTAAGGAACAAAATATTTGTATGGCCATCTCTGAGGATGTTTCTGAAGAAGATGTCGAGGCTCCCCCTGTGGATGAGTCACCTGAAACCACTAACATGATTCAACCTTATGACCCTCCCAAAGTTGAACCAGTTATTTATCTGAATGCTCTCATTGGCTTCTCTACTCTCCAAACCCTCAAGCTAATTGGTTACATTAAGCATTGGAAGGTCATCATCCTCATTGACAGTGGAAGCACCCATACTTTTATTCATCGTCGCATTGCCCAAGAAATTAATTGTTATATCCGAGCAGTCAAAAAATTTCAAAACATGATTTCCAATGGTGGGTCCATGAAATGTGGGGGGTGTTGTGAAAATGTGCATCTCCAAATTGGTTAGTATCACATGAAATATCATATGTTTTCTATCGACATGGATGGGTTTGACATTGTATTGGGTGTCGAATGGCTCAGGAATATGGGCCCTATTCTCATGGATTTTAAGGAATTAACCATGCAATTCAACCAAGAGGGCCAACAGTATAAGTTCCAATGCATCACAGTAGGTTCCCCTGATATCATCAGTTCCCATCGCATGGAAAATCTCCTCAAAAAAGGTCATTAAAGCACTATTGCACAACTCCATTCCATTCACACCACTGAGACACCCTATGTGACTCCTGACCTCCAATCCATCCTCTCCAAATATCAAGTTGTTTTTTCCACTCCCCAGGGACTTCCTCCTTCCTATAGTGTCCATGATCATTCCATTCCCCTCGTCCCTAGAATCCTTCCTACCAATGTTCGTCCCTATCTTCATCCCTTTGCACAGAAAAATGAAATTGAGAAAAGTGTTCAAGAATTGTTTGCC
>SNQJ01S0227802.1:0-14491 GCA_010110895.2 Picea sitchensis | reverse complement strand
GTACAGTTTGCAAATGAAAGAAGGTACAAAAGTTGTTGACCATTTAAATACCTTCAATACCCTTATAGTTCAATTGAATAGTATGGAAGTTAAAATTGAAGATGGAGATAAGGCTATTGCATTATTTTTTTCGTTTCCTGAGTCTTGGGATAATCTAGTCACCTCTATTAGCTTTAGCTCAATAGATGTTTTAGATTATGACTTTGTTGTGGGAGCTTTGTTGGCTGAGGAGATGAGGAGAAAATCTAGTAAAGAAACCTCAACTTCAGAGGCGATGCTGGTGAGAGGTTGAACTAAAGAGAAGAATGAGAATTTTTTATCGATCTAAGTCAAGACACAAAAAGGGTAAAGAAAAATGTTGGTATAGTGGAAAAATAGGACATCTCAAGAAAGATTGTTGGAAAAGAAAGGAATCTGAGGAAAACTCTACTAAGGAAGCAAATTTGGCTGTAACAAATTTAGGTATGACTGATCAATTTTTATCCATTTCTAGCAATTTACAATATCAATAAGAATGATAGTTATATTCAGGTACCTCCCACCACATGTGCTCACATCGAAATTGGTCCATTTCTTACCAATCTATTGATGAGGGTGCAGTGCTTATGGGAAATGGTATTCCAAATCAGGATGTTCGATGGTATTGTTAGGGAATTAACGGAAGTTAGATATGTACCTGAGCTTAAATCAAATTTGATTTCATTGGGAGTGTTGGATTCTTGTGGATATAAGTATACAAGTCAAGGTGGAGCACTCACATTGTCGAAAGTTAGCTTAGTATTGATGAAGGAAACAAAGGTTGATAACCTTTCTAAGCTAGAAGGGAGTAATAAAGTGGCATCTAAATTGACAGACGTATCTTATTGTTTATGGAAGAAGCATCAAGGTCATAAGAGAAAGAAAGAATTGCAGGTACTGATAAGCGGTAAATCAATTCCAAACTTGAAATCTTTGTTTCTGAAATCTTGCTTGTTTTATATCTCTGCAAGTTCTGATGGTGGTATAAAGGAATGTTGTGTGTGGGATCCTACTTCTCACAATGTCATAATTTACAGAGATATAGTATGTATGGAAGAACCAATAGGTTTGATTCAAGATCGCAACGGTAAATTTATTTGCATGCTAGATAATTCATTGTATGGCCTATTGGTACCCAGGAAGATATACAAGAGGTTTGAATCCTTCATAGTGAGTCAAAAAATTTCAAAGGGTAGGAATGGCTATACAGTTTATAGTACATTCACAATCTTGATGTTATTTGTTGATGATATGCTCGATGTAAGCCGAAACATGGATAAAATCAGTTAGAAAATGACTCAGATGGACAGGACAATTCAGAGGAGGGATCAAGGAGAAGCAAAACAAATTATGGGCATGGAAGTATATAGAGATGGTAATGGTAAGTTGTGGTTGGAGTTCGGTATGAACATTGTACAATGAGTTTTTATCCCTCTTGCTTTCCATTATAAGTTTTCTTCAAGCATAGGCCATGTATATAAAGAAGAAAAGGTTATGTCTCGTGTAAGGTCAGTAGGAGGTCTATTGTATGTGATGAAATGGTTAAGAACAGATGTTTCACATGATAATGATGTTTTCAGATATGTGACAGATTCAGGAGTTGTAGTGAAATGGGTGCTTCAATGTTTGAGAAGCACAAATGTCACCTATAATGGTTACACTGAGATAGTCTATGATAATTGTAATGTATATTTTATAGGTTTCTTGGATGGAAGGAGATCTATCACTAAATATGTCTCACAACACAATTGTGGAAGACATGTTGGAGGTGGAGTGACCCCTCAGGAAATCCAAACTCATGCAAGTCACACATGAGATATCATGAAACCAGCTTTATTAGAGAAGTTGTAGTGGTGTTTGGCTTGTAGAAAAGGTGATGAACGGAAGGAAGGAGCAAGGTATTAGGTTAAGTGTTGTCAAGGTGGAGATTGTTCATATTTGATGACAACGAATTCCTCCAAGGATGGATTTGGATCCTATTATTCTACATTGGTTGCAACTAAAATAGACCAAGTTAGAATATGGATAGGAGTGCATTTAATAATCAGTTTATTGTGTAAATGTATATAAATTCATGTAAGCACGTAGAGGTAGATACGGCAGAGTGAGAGGATATGAGAGAACTTGCAAGTCTGATGTAATCTCCATGATCTGAATAATAAGACAATCGATACCTATGCTCGGTGGATGTAGCCCAATGTTTGGGTGAACGACGTGAAATCTCTATGTTTCTTATATGTGTGATTGTTGACTATCATATGTGAATTGTGTTTTCTGCATGTGTTGATGGTTCATTGTACAATCTCAATCTTGATCTATCTTCAAAGGATTATGCCAAAGGGGCATAGCTTTCACGTATTTACTAAGTTAGTTTTCACTTCTGCAAGCTAGTAACGTCATTTCAATTGGGGTGTAACTAATTTCTTGAAAGAGGCCACATTCACAATACGTTAAAAAATAATTGATTTACACCTTAAGTACTATCAAAGCAAGAAGTTGTTTGTTTGATAGAAAGATAAGAAACAATGTTTTGTATTAAGTTTTTTTTAGTTTTTAATTTGCGGTAATTATATAAATGATGATTATTTCTAACTGGTTTTTGTTACCTTCTTAATATTTTCATTTATTTAAAGTATGGTGTATTTATTTAGCTCCAAAGTACTTTAGAATACATTCATTTAGCAGGATATCTTATTTTTTATTATGTTTTATTTGTTAAATACAAATCACCATTTTTTTTTAATGTAGTCTATATTTTCTAAAATAGTTTAAAAGTTTAAATTTTTGCAACAATCAAATTTACAAATTTAGAATTGTGAAATTACATAGTAAATTTTTTCCATGGGATGTAATGGGTTGAAAGGGTTCATTATAATAATACTAACCATGAATACCATTTAATGTAACATGGATTAAGTCCAATATATTTTTTATTGGGTGGATAAGGGCTTTCTACAACCCAATATAGAGAAGATGTGTAATTCCCTCTGTGCTCAACTAGGGGCTTTCTACAACCCAATATGGAGAAGATGTGTAATTCTCTCTGCGCTCAACCTAGAGTTGTGCAAGTGTCCCTTTTAAAAACATATAACAAAATATTGAGTAATTTGTTTTTGGTTGTTCAACATTATTAATATTTCCATATATTTTTGCAATCAATTCAAAAGGGATACTTATAGAGAATTTCATCAAATGGTTAGCTATTGTTCCATAGATTCAAACGGACAAAGATGTATTATAATGGATCAAACATGTTTTGTTTTTGTAAGTAAACATAGTTTTCAATTATTGTTGGCCCTTGATTATGGAATAAAGCGAAGAGTAAGGAAGAAAGGTGAATTACGAACTGCATGGAAAGCACATTGACTGAGAATGGGTCGAAGTGGTCAAAGAAGCAGAAAATAAGGAGCAAAGGAAGGAAAAGCTAGTCGTTGGAAGAGAAGACCAAGGAAGACAGATCAGCAAGGAATGGTGGATTGTGGACAACTTAGCAAGCGGAAGAAGATTTCTACCAAAGTGCTTTGGAGCACCTCATGGAAAAGAAGGAAATACAGGTTGATGAAGCCCTAAAAACATGGGTCAAGTGGACCTAGGGTTTTGGATCTAGGGTTTAGACACCTAGACTTTTTCCATGTAATGTATAAATAAAGGTCTAGAGGAAATGGGATGGGTTTGTTCATATTATGAGGGTTAATGGTTGTCGATTGTTGTTATCAAGAGAGAGAAGTGTGTTGTTGTAGAAGAGTCTGTATTGTAAGATCTTATGATGGGTGTAAATATTAGCACTACAACTGGGTGCACAAGGAGGGGAGAGAAGAATAGAGAAGAGAGAGATATATACAAGATAAGAGCGCAGATAGAACTGTATGTTTCCATTTAATATATCAAGAAGCATAGTTATGTGGATGTAGCCCTAGGGAGAGGGTGAACCACGTATATATTATTGTTCTATGTGGTTGATGTTGTGTTATTTGCTTTCTTTTATACTGTTATTGCATTGTTGTGTTAGATCTGAGATATAACCTACGAAGTAAGCTTGAGCATGGTAAAGAATAGCTAGGTTGTTGTGTGTGTTTCCCTGGATCCACTTTGCACTTCCTCTAGTTGCAGACACGTGTATCCTGCAACCCCCTATCGCTACTTTGGGTGAGACTGCATCTGCTTCGCAGTTGTTTTCGAAAGGGCCAGTAGTTAGGGTTTGTTGGTGCATTGTTAGAGTTGAACCCTGGATCTTCCCATGTGCCAACAAATGGTTTTGTTTTCGGGAACAGGATCTTCTTGAGGAAATGTAAAGGTGGTTTCCATCGAATATAGAGATTCAGAAGTGGATAGAAGAACAAGAAAATGACTTCGTTGAATACCATAACAAGAACCCTAATCTTAGTACATAGGATTGGTTGGGAAGTTATATATTTACTTATATACATGAGATTTTATTTGGAGGAAATCATAAGGAGCTATACGAGTGGTTAGCTAGATTATCAGATACCTAGTTTGAAATCAGACCTAGATCACCTGTGGTTTGGACGTTGGCGTTGATCGAGAAGGTCAAGAGAGTTGATAATGTCATTTCAAGAGAAATAGATCACTAGTTTGATAGCACTATAGGAGGGTACATTACTGAGTTTTCCATTGATAGGGTTGATTCATATAGCCAAGCAGAGAGATATTTCTTTAAGGGACCTAAAGGAAATTTTTTACACTTTTTGAAGTTGAAAATCAAAATGTTATTGCATGAGAAGAACATCATGAAGATACAGTAATCAGTCAGATTTAAAAGCTAATGTTCAAGAACTTAGACAGTGACAGGGACACAAAGGTTGGACATACACGCAGTGGGAGAACCTTCAGAGAGGTTCCTTTGGTGAACTTGTTTGAGCGGACTCAAGAGCCATTGACACAGGATGAAGGGTTTTACAGTGGAGAATAAGAAGAGTTATTGAATGAGGAACATTTAGAGTCTAATAGGGAAGAGGAATGGAAGACTAAAGAGCCTCACCGAGAAGAATTAGAGGCTTCAGGAACTGGGCCTACCATTGAAGTAAGTACTATTACTCCTCCTGTTTTTCTAGTAGCATTAAGTAACCAGAGTAGTCAGATTTATCAGCGCACTCAGAGCATTGTTACCAACAGTCCATTACATAATCAGTCAAGAAACCTTATAGGAAGATATATGGTAGATGAAATGAGCTTACCTATCTTTAGAGGATATGGATCTGAAGATCATGATCATCACTTGTTCTTATGTGAAGCTATATGGAGCATTAAGAAAGTCAGTGACGAAGTTGTTAAGAGAGCTCAGTTTAGTACTACCTTAAGAGACCATGCATTGAGTTGGTACATGAAGTTTGTTAAAAGGGTTTCACAACCTAAACCGTTGAACGATATCAATACTGCATTGAGTGCAGAATTCAAGAAACCCAAGTCGGAGTCGCAGTGCATTATAGAACTAAAGGAAATCAAGAAGAGTGTAGTTAAACCTGTTTGGGAGTTTGATCAAAGGTTTAAGACCTTTACAGGTCACTTGAGATTTCAGATTCCAAACGAACAAAATAAGGAATGGTTCATTGCCCTCTTACCACACATCAGAGTTCCTTTGATGCAAAAGAAGGTTTCTTCGCAGGCTAAGGTGTTGGATATCACCATGAATCTAGAATCAGCCCCTATGGGAGAATCCAACTTAGGTATAAGTCAAATTTTGAGTCATCTAACTAGCTTATCTCTGTAGGTCGAAGATATGAAGAAAGAAAAGGGAAACAATAAAAGAGAAGACATTTGGTGTATCGGATGTAAATCAGAGGGAAATGACAAGAAGCATTGTCCCCTATTTAATGATTACATGGCCTATGGAGCTCTGATCCCTTTGAAGCAGGTTACTCTACCCTGTTGCGAGGTATGTAGAAATAGACATCTCCATGGTGAATGTTATTACATGTAAACATATGGCCAGACACCTACCAACCTTTACTGCACATTCTGTAAATATGTAGGGCATGATGAGAAGGATTGTAAGGATTATGTGATGCGTGAGAATCATAATCAAGCCAGCAAAGCAAGCATAAAAGCGAAGGATAGCTGGAAACGCACCAGCACACATTTTGAGGGAATTTTGAAATTCAAAAGACAAAGAATTAATGTTACAGCCAGAAGGATGTATTTTCATTTATGTTTTGGAGATTGTAAAATAGATCTTGAGAGTTTCTCTCATATGTCAGATGTGGAAGGATTTAATTGTAATGAATGTAAAGTAGATACTTTTAATTTTGATTATATAGCTAGATTTGTAGGAGGTAAAAATATAGAAATATCCCTCATATGTATTGTATTGCAAGAATTATTCTCATTGTAATTGTAAGTTGTAGAGCAAGAGGATAGAAGAGTAGAGGAACAAAGATTGTAGAAGGTTGTATAATAAGATAGTTGTTTCTATTGAATCCGTGTACAGGAGCACTGGAATTAATACAAGAATACTTTGATTCCATTTCATGGTGTTGTCATGGTTACTTTTTGCATCTATTGAATGGTATGTTTGCATGTTTCTTATATTCTATGGTATGTATCTATTTCAAGATATGTGTGTGTATACTCTTGATTTCATGGTGAATGTATGAAGTCTGTGAGAGGAGAAATAAAAGTTTCAATTGTTTCTCTTCCTAAGAAATCATGCAAGGAGTGCAGTGAGAGTCCGCAAGGAGTGTGTTGATGAGATTCTGAGTTTTATCTCAGAAAAATCAGGAAGGATACCTTTGTTCTTATACCAGTGATAGTACAAGTACAGCACAACAGTTGTGCAAGGTTTTTGCAGGCCAGTGGAAGTCTTAGAATTTTCCAACCAAGGAGAAAGGTTGAAGAACTATTGTTGCAGGGAAGTGCACAGACTTGGAGGTTTCAAATAACCCAAGGTTATTGTGAATTCCACAAGGAGTGCACACAAGAATCCTTTTGAAGCCTTGAGCCCGTAGCAGAGGTCAAGATCGGGAAGGATAGATACTTTGGAGAATTCAAAGGAAGAACGAGGTATGAATTCATCACATAGAAGCCAAGTTCAAAAGGGGGAAGACGCTGAGTTGTTTGGTTAGGATTCATCAAGAAATTCGAACGGATGGTGGAAATACTCAGAGCGAGAATCATTGAAGTTTCGTGGACCATTGGATCTCGCAGACTAGCTAGAAGAGTAAGGCTAAGTGTATTTCATCATTCATAAGCTCAGGAGGAGTAGTAGCCATTAGATTTGGATCAACGAGGTTCGTTGATCGCATTCTTGAATTTCATCGTTTTAGAATTTGGGGTGTGGAGAACATTGTGGCTCGGAGTCGAGAGTTGAGAACTCCCTATTCCTGAATACTTGATAGAATCAGGACCGTCAGATTGTTAAGAACCAAATACTAAATACAAAATCACCACAACAGATATGAAAGAACAATATGTAAAATCTTATTTATTACTATCAAACCCTTGAGGTAGGGCAACACCATACAATGGATCATGTTATGGAAGGGATCCTCTCCTGTTCACTTTCCTCTTCGAGGGGGCATCCTCCTATTGAGATTTAGCTCACAAATACAATACTTCTCTTCATGTCCCATTACATTGCTTAAACCTCTTTATATAGTGCTACCATCACCTAAGAACATTCTAGAGGAGGANTCTCCTGTTCACTTTCCTCTTCGAGGGGGCATCCTCCTATTGAGATTTAGCTCACAAATACAATACTTCTCTTCATGTCCCATTACATTGCTTAAACCTCTTTATATAGTGCTACCATCACCTAAGAACATTCTAGAGGAGGAGTCTTCTAGAAGTAGAACCTTCTAAGAAGTCCTATTACATTTATTATATCTAACTACTCATTTATTATATCTAACTACCATAGTGGACCTTATTTAATAATATAGTCGACCTAGTCCACCTTACATTGAATGAATATTATCACTATGGGCCCTTAGGGCCCCCACTACTACCTCTCTAGCTACCTAACATTCCATCCCCCTTATGAAAGCGTTGTCCTCAACGCTTGATGTACCACCATATACCACGGTCCCATGGATAATTGTAGACCATAATGCTGAAAAAGACTAGAGAACCAAGGTCCCATGTACAAAGGAAATCCACCATGCTGAAGTAGTCCAACCACCATTGTAAGCCCGGGTCCCATGTCCAATTTCTCATGTGAACTCCCCGTGGAAGATTTTGTAACCCAATAACCAACTCAAAATGATGTTCTAAAGACTAACACATGTCATGTGGATCCAAATAAGAAGATCCATCCACATAGTGGAAAAGGGTTGTAGTAGTATATGTAAGGAATAATACCACTGTAGAATATGTAGGATGGACAGTGGTAATAATCATTGGCTCTCGATTTTTCACATTGATGTTCTCTACAGAAGGTAGATTAGAGTCATCAAATAAAATATGAAAGTGGTTGTCATCCTAGAAATGACAACTATCCATATACCAATCATCACAATCAGCCTCAAAATAATGCCAAGCATATATTTCTTGATTATATTCATCTCTGATGTCTTCCATAAGAAATATCTCATGCATGCTATCCAATGAATCTTGAATACTACGAAAACTATCATTGAGGCTATCTGCAAGGTCATGCAATCTAGCATCCAATGTGTCATACAACTGGGATTTGAATGCTTTAATAATTTGTAGAATTTATTTGAGGGTTTGAGAGGAAATAGCCATATGATCACCCTATGAACTCTTTGTTCCCACATCCATCATGAAAAAACCCAAAAAATAGAACAATAAGTTACAGCAGAAAATCGCGGTTTTTTCTAAAAAAACCCTAAAAAACTGTTGAATTTAAAATGCTCATAACTTCACTTCTCGGACTCCGTTTCAGCTGATTGTTTTTTCAAAATTGGGTGAAATTGTGAGAGGAACTCATATCTGTAATTTGTTTTAGAAAATTTGGCATTCCCCCTACTATAGAAAAAAAAAATTGTGTCGTCGTTCGCAGAAAAAACCCTAAAAAATTGCAGATTTTAAAACTTCAATATCTTGACTTCCCAAACTCCGTTTCAGACGATTTTTTTTAAACTTGGGTTTTTTTCTGAGAGGAACTCAGATATACAACATGTTTCTACAAATTTTGTACTGAAATATACCAAAAATGTTTGGAATGTCGCGGCCCTCTTTTTTCTTCTCCGAAAAAAAAAATCTGCAAAAATAAAAAATATTTGTCCACAATGTCTGCCAAGGAAAGTGTTATGAGGGCGAAGAGATGAATCCAATGGAATAGGTCTCAAATAATGGTGAAAAAATTTCTATACTTTGTTTTCTTTTTCTTTTTTTACCTGTGGAGTTATACTCTGGTCTAAAGAATACCGCAGAGAGCAAATTCTCAAATGCTTAACCAGAAAGACATGTGTATTTACTTGGAAACCCGAACACAGTTGAGCAGCAATAGATCTTGTATGTTTTAATTTTTTTATGATTTTGTCCCCAAAGGTTAGGTATTCAAGGGTTCTATTGACAAGGTTTTTCCCTGTGCTATAACTCTCTAATATACGTTCAGGGTCCAACAAAAGTACTCGGCCCAATATCTCAGGGCACTAACTAAGGAGGATAGACTGTACCCTTGGTCATACTACCTGACTACCCAGGTACTAGAGAGTATCTTCCTGAGTTTTTTTCTTGGTGGCACTATAGCAATCAGGCAGCCGATCAGTTTATATAAAGAGGGCTTCAGGAAATCTAGGTCGATCCGTGCATAGGTGTTGTCTGATGCACTACCACTTGAAGGGGTACCAACATGGGTTACAAGGGTGGCCAACAGATGTGAGCTTAAGAACCACTTGTATTTCCTGTGTGTATGAATCCCTCAACCATGGGTTTTATGCACATAACGACGGATCTATGTGGCTTAAAGACACTGGAATACATCTCTACCCTGGAAAAAAAATTACCCACAATTTATGCCAAGGAAAGTGATCTGATACCACTTGTTAAGAACCAAATATTGAATACAAGATCACCGCAATAGATATACAAGAACAATATGCAAAATATTATTTATTACTATCAAACCCTTGAGGTAGAGCAACAACATACAATGGATCCTATTATGGAAGGGATCCTCTCTTGTTCACTTACTTCTTCGAGGGGGCATCCTCCTATTGAGATTTAGCTCACAAATACAATACTTATCTTCATGTCCCATTACATTGCGTGAACCTCTTTATATAGTGCTACCATCGCCTAAGAACATTCTAGACGAGGAATCTTCTAGAAGTAGAACCTTCTAAGAAGTCCTCTTACATTTATTATATCTAACTACCATAGTGGACCTTATTTAATAATATAGTGGACCTAGTCCACCTTACATTGAATGACCTCCACTATTATCACTATGGGCCCTCAGGGCCCCCACTACTACCTCTCTAGATACCTAACACAAATCGTGGGAAGCTCATAGTCGTTGATATGTGGCGAGGATTTAATGGGATTTCAACTATTGGTGAAGGGATTTGTGGAATTGCAATTCGTCGATACGTGAAATCCTGAGGTGCCGAAACATTTGGCCCAGACCGTAGTTGAAGGTTACATCAAGTGAATTCAAGGGAGGAGTCAAAGATCTGTTAGCCCTTTTCTGGGTTTCAGAGATTGAAGGAGCTAGAGGGACTCATATTAGGGGTCACAAAATCGTGAAACCTAAAATACCTTTTCGGGTGAGGACTATGGTCACATTAATTGGTCATGTGGAGTAGAGGTTAACGCCTTATGCTCATTCGTGCAGGAATAACTTCTAGAAAGGACCTGTGGAAACACTTGTGCATTGGATATTACTGCGGGGAATAAAAGAATCAATTAGACTCAAAGGGATATAGAGAACGATCCTTAGACCAGGAGGTCAAGCAGAACCTGTTGAGCTAGGGGTGTTGCGTTAGGTGGTATCAGAGCCTAGCTTACAATCATTGTTTTTTGTAAGTGAGGGAGACGGAAGGCAAGTTGTTCTTAAATTATGTGTGGAACAGATTTGAACAATGTTGCCGAGAAGACGTCAAGATAGAACAATGCTCGATCTAGCTGTGGAAATGGAAATGAGAGAAATATGTGCTCGATTAGATGCTATGGAGACAGCACAGAGATGGGCAGTTGATGCTAGAGATGTCAGTGAAGACTAAAGTGGAAATGAGGCTGGAGCTAAAGAAGAAGTTGTAGCCGAAGATGTTGTAGAAGAACGTCTATTCAAAGCTGTTACAAGAATAGGTGTCCGATAAAAAATGGATATTTTGATGTACGAAGGCAACTTAAACGTCGAGGAGATACTAGCTTGGTTTAGAGATCTATATAAATACTTAGATTATGAATATATCGAAGAGGATAAGAAAGTAAAACATGTTGTCACTAGACTTAAATGGCATGCAACACTGTGGTGGGATGAACTGGAGGCTGACAGGCATTGCAAAGACAAGAAAAAAATCAAAAGATGGGATAAAATGGTTGCAAAGATGAAGGCCAAATTTATACCCAGAGACTATCAAATCAATATGTTTCAAAGAATGTAGAATTTGAGGCAGAACGGGATGATAGTGAAATAATACACTGAAGAATTTTATCGACTTAACATCATAGCAGGTCATCATGAGAGTGATGATGAAAAGGTCGCCAGATACATGAATGGTCTAAGATATGACATTCAGGATGAGATGAGCATGGTGACGATTAGAAATGTATAAGAAGCTTATCAAATTGCTCTAAAGGATAAAGAAAAATTGGCCTGAAAGCAAAGTCAAAGGGGTAGAGGTAGAAGTCAAAGCAAAGGCAAAGCAATTTCCCAAGACAGAGTACAAAAACTCAAGGAGGAAGAGAAGAAACCTCATACTCACTCTGAAAGAGGAGGAATCTCACAGGGAAGACAATATACCGATAGAAACACTTTTCCATGAGCAAGAGGAAGAGGAAGAGGCAGAGGAGGTGAGATAAAGTGTTTTTTCTGTGGAAAGATGGGACACAAATCTTTTGAATGACCTGATAGAAAAAGGGATGGAGGAGGTGAAGCTCACATTTCATAAGCACAGAGGAGAAATGTGAGGAAGAAGATGAAAAAGGCGGAAGGTCCTTAATGATGAGGAAAATTCTCTTGAAGCCAGAGAAAGAGGCGGAGAATCCAATCCAAATAAACAATTTATTTAGAACTGCTTACAAGACCAAGGATAGGGTATGCAAGGTAATAGTGGACAGTGGAAGTAAAGATAACCTAGTATTCACAGAAATGGTGGAGAATATGGAATTGGAGACAGTTGCACATCCGAGCCCATACAAGGTTTCGTGGTTGAAAAAAGGACACCAGGTAATAGTCACTAAACAATGTTTATTTGAATTTAAAATAGGGGGTTACAAGGATGAAATCTTATGTGATGTTATTCCCATGGATGTTTGTCATATTTTTTTGGGTAGACCATGGCAATATGACAAAAATATTTTTCATGATGGGAGAAGGAACACGTACACCTTAGAGAAGAATGGTAGAATGCATATGTTGCTTCCAATTGAAGACAAGAAGGTGAAGGGAGAAACGAGAAATACTGTACTTCTCATGAGTGGGAAGGAGCTTCTTGATGAAGTCAAGAAAGATGAAGATATGCAGTTTGTTGTGGTAAGAAAAAATAGAGTCATTTTGACTAGTACTTCGATAGGTGATCTACCGGAGGAAATTTAGGAACTACTGGAGAATTTTGCTGATATAGTGGTGGATGATTTACCTTGTTCATTGCCGCCCATTAGGAGTATAAGCCATTACCTTGAACTTATACCAGGAGCAATTTTTCCAAACAAAGCAGTGTACATATTGATGCTGCAGGAGAATGAAGAGGTCAAGAAGAAAGTCCAGTATTTGATGGACAAAGGATTGGTTCGAGAAAGCTTGAGTCCATGCGGTGTACCAATAGTGTTAAGTCTAAAGAAGGATGGTGGATGGAGGATGTGTACAGACTCAAGGGCGATAAAAAAAATCACCATCATGTATAGATTTCCTTTACCGAGGATGGATGACTTGATGGACTGCTTAAGTGGAGCAAAGTTTTTCTCAAAAATTGATATGAAAAGTGGATGTCATGATATTAGAATGAGGGAAGGTGATGAATGGAAGATAGGATTCAAGATGAATGAAGGACTGTGTGAATGGTTTGTCATGTCGTTTAGTCTGACGAATGCACCATGTACTTTTATGAGATTGATGAACAAAGTATTGAAGGATTTCATTGGAAAGTTTGTAATTGTGTATCTTGATGATATACTGATCTTCAGTAAGACTGAGGAAGAACATTTGAGACACTTAACTCTAGTGATGAGGAGGTTGCAACAAGAGAAGTTGTTAATAAACCTGAAGAAGTCATATTTCATGAAGAAAGAGCTTATTTATTTGGGGTTTGTAATCTCTTCGAATGAGTTGAAGATGGATCCTGAGAAAGTAAAAGCGATCAGATATTGGTCGTTGCTAAAGAATATCTTTGAAGTCAGAAGCTTCCATGGACTAGCCAGTTTTTATAGGAAATCCATCAGAAATTTTAGTGGAATTTATGCACCAATGATGGAAATAGTCAAGAAAAGACACAAATCGTTTCATTGGATAAAGGAAGCGGATAAAAGTTTCAATTTTTTGAAGGAGAAGATAATTGGACAGCTAGTTCTGGTTCTACCAGATTTCAGCAAAACGTTTCAAGTCAGATGTGACACAAGTGGATTCGTGGTTGGAGTAGTCTTAAGTCAAGACAACAAGCCGATTGCATACTTCAGTGAGAAGCTGAATGATGAAAAGAAGAATTATTCTACGTATGATAAAGAATTTTATGCAATCATACATGCATTGAAGAAATGGATACATTACTTGGTTCCGAAAGAGTTTGTTTTGTATAGCAATAATCACGCTTTACAATTCATAACCAAATAGGAAAAATTGAACCAGAAACATGCAAAATGGGTTGAGTATATGAAGAACTTTACTTTTCTTATAAAGCACATTTCTGGAACTGCTAACAAGGTTGTTGATGCTTTGAGAAGGAAATGTTTGATTTTGCAAGAGTTTTGTGTGAAGACCTTAGGTTTTGATAGCCTTAAGGATATGTACAAAGATGATCCATATTTTCAAGATGCTTATGAATCATGTGAGAATCCTTTTCTTAGAGACAAAAGATAATGGATAGAGTATTTAATTCAGGATCGACTGTTATTCAGAGGAAATCAGTTGTGTATTCCGAAGAGTTCTATGAGAGAGAATATTCTGAAGGAAAAGCATAGTGGAGGATTGGCTGGACATTTCAGCCATCATAAAAACTTTTGCACAAATGAATAGTTTATATTATTGGCCAGGGATGAGGACTGATGTCAAAAAGTTTGTGTTAGAAAAAGAGGACTGCGGAGCAATAAAATAAAACAAATGCAGAAACAAAACACAGAAGACACACAATACAAGAGAGACACATATTTACGTGGTTCACCCAGTGTGGGATAC
>SNQJ01S0227801.1:2701-14491 GCA_010110895.2 Picea sitchensis | reverse complement strand
AGACAAAGAATAGTAGTGACAAAACATCTTGATAGGGTTTTGCCACTCAGTAGGTGACTTTGTGGGCTTGGGTCTCTCCAAGATAACAAGTCCCAAACTAGGAACTTGTTTGTCATGATGTCAGGGTTCGACAAATAGACTGTGTGCATGCTCTTGAACATGTTGTATATCCTAATGGCAAGGTCAGTTGTAGTTGAACCCAACAAAGCCATGTCGAGAATGTTTCCCTTGTGGGATAGGTAAGATAAATGTGCCAAGAGAGTCAAGAGGCACATTGCTCATTATATATGGGGCCTTGTGTCAATACTTAAGATGTTACCAGAGATGCTCCATCTTTAGCCATACTTTGCAAGGAAGTCCAATGATTTGCAATAGAAATATGGAAAACATCAACATTACATTGTACCAAGAACACTAATTTAATGATATAACGACATTAAAAAAAACATTATTTCTATTTTCTAGATCCAAAAGAGGGATTTAGTTTAGAAGAGAATCCAAGCACCCTGAAATTTAGTGGTCCATGGTAGGAAGTCTCCTAGCAACACATCTTGCAAGGACAAGGAAGTAGGAAAATATTGTTGATAGACAAATTCTATGTAGGTCTACACATGCCGAGTGAGACAAATCTAGAAAAGACACTCCAAGTGATTTGTAAATTGTCGTGGATATTCCACTAGAATAGTTCATCACAACATATCTAATAAACGAAACTAAAATATACATTATGAAGGTTAAATTCCTTTAGATTCTAGAATATTTAGTTACTGATTTTTTTCTTATCCATGAAATAGATAAAATGCGGAAAATAGAGAACAATAAAATACAATCACGCACCATCCACAAATTGACACAAATATTTTCTCTAGGAAACCCTTATGGGAGAAAATCCATCTAGACGGTGAGGTTGTTCTGCTCTCATTTATCTGGTACGAAAATAATGAAAGTACAATGGAGAAGGCACTCTCTATGGATTTACCTGAGACCCGTGGCATGTTAGGAGACTATAGAACATTAAACCTCTCCGTTATGCTCTCTAATTTTCCACTCTCATTTATTCTTCTAAGCTATGGGAAAAAATACAATAGAATAGAATGGAAACCCTTCTCCTCCTAGTAGCTCGGTATTTAACATAGACCAATAGCCATCTAGGGGTAGGTTTTTTACTTCCTCAACCCTCAATTGCGATAGGGTTTTGAACCTTCTAGAATATTCTTAAAATTTTATACATGGATAGCCCCATATGCGTGAGTAATGATGGCTGATGTGGCATCCTCTAATACTATGGTGGTCAACAAAGTAGGTCAACTTGTGGAAGACATAACTTTTGCATACAAGCTCTAATTGATGTGATTTTTGCACCGTTGGAAACATCTCGATTTGTAGAATATCCCTCACAAGGTCCTAGGTATGATGGGAAGGTTTTAATCCCCAAACATTTCGTATGATGCCTCAAAATGTCTCTAGAAGGTTCTGGACCCCCAATTTTCCAAATTGGGACCAGCCTCTAAAATGAACCTGCAAGTTGATTCCTCCAATTTTTTCCTCTTTAAAAGCATCGAGATAGATGAAAAATAATATAATGATCCAATTTAGATCATACCTCGCCATTTAGAGAGGCTTTAGGTCCCCAAAATATTTACTAAATGAGGTGATGAATTTTTCCTCTACCTTCCCCCTAGAGTACCACTTTGCTTTGACTGGAAGTTGTCCTTTCAAACCAACCTACCAAAGGTCATTCTACCCCTGTCTTATATTTCTAGACCACTTTTACAAAATAATGTCCTCTTCCTGTAAGTTTTAAACCTGCAAAGTAAAGCAATGCATATAGATTCTTAAGCAATACAAAAATTAATCAATGGCTCATACACAAAGTACATAGAGATTTTTACCGGAAACCCTCAACTAGGAAAACCTTTCTTATTTTCATTATATCGAATTTCACCATTCGCCATACAATATATACAATGTGTTTAGGTATTCTGTAGATACCAAAACCCTAATCCCTTAATCCGGGATTAATTTACAAATTAGCTAAAAATAGCAAAAACTGCCCAAAAAAAAAATTTCGGGGCACTGCCCCAAACGCTGCACGTAACCAAGGGGGGCATACCTGCCCCCTCTGGGACCCCCCTAGGAAATCACCCGACACACACGACAGATCTCTAGGTGAAGGGATCATCAGACGTAGTTGTCGTATCTGACGCACCCACCCACACACACACACATGCAAAGAATATAACACATACCCAACACTTCCAACTATGCCTAAGCATTTGATGCTAAATCCTTTATGGAAGGTAGGAATTTCTCCTTTTCCTGATCCAGCATGGAGGGATCATAGAGTTTGATATTGATTCTTTACATTCACTACCGAGTAAATGCACATGTATGGTGGTAGAATGCGTTTATAGGATTTATCTCCCACCTTTTCCAATACCTCAAAAGGATCACACTATAGAGCCTTTATCTTCTTACTAGGACCATGTACTAGTCTTTCCTTATTCAATTGTAACCATACTTTGTCTCCCACTCTAAATGTTCTCTCTGTTTTGTGTTGGTCATGTATGGACTTGTACTTTTCCTATAACTTCTTCAGTGTCTCATGTACTTGCAAATGGATTTGCTTGATCTTCTCAACAATTTTTTCATCCTTTAATGCATCTCATTTTAGGTCTTCCCTCACTTCTCCTTGCTATCCATATACAACATCTAAGGGTGAAGGTGTAAAATATCCAAAGAAAGTTTCAAAAGGTGGCTTACCAATAGGTGTGGATTTCTTTGTTATAAGAGTGTTATATATATATATATATCCAAAGAAAGGTGAAGGTGTAAAATATCCAAAGAAAGTTTCAAAAGGTGACTTACCAATAGGTGTGGATTTCTTTGCTATAAGATTGTTGTATATATATATATATATATATATCCCATTTCTTTAGATGTTTCTTATTGTAACCCCTCAAATGATACACCAAATTCCTATTGACTACCTCCATCTTCCCATCTACCTATGGATATAATGTTGTATACCTCTTCAACTTAGTGTCCATCTTCTCCCACAATGTAGTCCAAAATGCACCAATAAATATGGTATCGTTGTCTGAGATGATGCCCCTTGGTATCCCAAAGTGCACCCAGACTTGCTCAAAGAACTTGTTTGTTGCTTTTTTTCCGTTGATGGTCTTTTTTATAATGCATGAGAATGCACATCTTGATGAAATTTTCAACTACCACAAATAAATAGTCATGTCCCTTCCAGGCTATTAGTAACCCTCCCAAAAAAATCCAAGGAAATGCTTTCCAAAAGTCGAGTACATATAGGTAATGGATGGTATAGACCTTGCTTCTTGTTGTTGGGATTGTTGGTAAAACAAAGTATACATCCTCTAATATACTGTGCTACATTTTCTTGTATCCTAGGTCAATAAACATACCTCTGCAAGTTGGCAGTTGTCTTCCCAAAACCAAAGTGTACTGCAACCTTGGAGGTGCGAGACTCCCTGATAAGTTGTAGTCATTCACTTTTAGGGAAACAAAGCTTGTCAAGATTGTAGAGTAAGCCATTCTTTAAATGATAGTCAACCTTGTGTCACCTTCTTTGATATGAAATTGGCCCTGTAGTTGTTGAAACACCTCCTTGAAGTCCTCATATTATGTGAATGCCTCTCTATATGCATCATGGGTAAAATGATTCATGTGCAACAGAGTTCCCAAAGCTATAATCTTGGATGTGGGTGGCCTTGAAAGAATTTATACCAACTTGTTTGTGCTACCCTTCTTATACTTTATGGCCAAATGAAATTTATGTAAGAACCCCATCCTTTGTAGTTCCCATTTTGTTGTAACCTACTCTAGGCTTGCAAACACTGGAGCAGATGGTGATCTGTATGGATGATTGTCCCCTTTCCCATTAGATAGTGCTTCCACTTTTTGACATCTTGTACCAAGGCATAGAGATCCTTATCATAGGTAGGGTAGATGAGAACCACCCCATGAAATACCTTAGAATGATAGAAGATGGCCCTTCCTCCCTACATCAAGACTGCTCCCATGCTATACCCACTTGCGTTTGTCTCCACTTCGAAGGGCTTATGCAAGTTTGGTAGCGCAAGCATTGGTGCTTGACTGATATTCATTTTCATCTCATCAAAGGCCTTCTGTTGATTCCTCCCCTAGTGGAAAATATTACTTCCCATTATTATTGTATGGAGTGGTGCATCTATTGCATAAAACGAAGCTATGAACTTTCGCAAGTACTGTGCTACCCCAAAACATCTCTTAACTTTATGAATTTTTAGGAAATTTCCATTTCATGATGGCCTCCATATTTGCGGGATATATATGAAGCTTTCCTCCACCAATCACATACCCTGGAGACACCAAAGACTACCGAGCAAACTTTCATTTCTTGAGATTGGTTAGTAGTTGGTGCTTCTTCAAGGTCTCTAACACCTGCATAAGATATGATATGTGTTCATCCCAGGTATCACTATAAGCCAATATATCATCCAACTATACAATAACAAATGAATCTATATAAGGGCGTAAAACATCATTCACTAGTCTCTTAAATGTATCCATTGTGTTTCATAAACCAAATGGCATAATCAACCACTCATACAAACCTTGCCTTGTCTTGAAGGAAGTATTCCATGTATCTTGTTCCTTGATTCATACCTAGTGATATCCTGATTTCAAATCGAACTTAGTGAAGTACTTGGCATGTTGCAGTTGGTCCAATAGATTACCAATATTGGGAAGATGGTATCAATTCTTCAGTGTAATCTTGTATAATTCCCTATAATCGATACACATTCTCTATGTACCATCCTTCTTGGGTATGCTTACGATGGGTGACCCACAAGGTGAGGCACTTGGTCGAATCACACCCTTATCCAACAATTGTTGCAACTGCTTCTTCACTTCATTAGTTTCTAGAACAAACTGTATATACAACCCAATATTCGCTAATGGGGAGTCTAGAAATAACTATATATTGTGCTCCACATCCATCTTGGGTGGTATCCCTTTAGGCTCCTTGAACACTCCTCTGTATTCATGTAGAAATTCCTCCAATTGATGTTTCTACTCTTTAGTATACCCCTCCAAGGATGCCTTCACTCTCATTGACTCATCATCAAACTGATTTTCTCTTAAGAAAATAAAAACATATTTCTTACTAGAACTAATCAACTTCTTGTCTTGGTTGGCACTTTCCATTGAGATCTTTCACTTTCCTTTATGCACGTTGATGATGTAGGACTTCATGTTCTTGATCATTTGATACTAGTTGGCTCTCCACATGAATATTGCATCCATCATATATATGTAAGGGTTTCCAAAAACTAATCCACATACATTAAGGGGTACTAAATCCTATTCCACTTCATCGATAAAATCAACACTTACAACAAATTTAATCTTACACTGTTTCGTTACCTTTATCTCTACATCCTTGTTTACCCAACCCAATGGATAGGGGATAGGATGATTGTGAAACTCCAATCCAAGCTTACTGACCAAATATGCTGCTATGATATTATCTTGTGAACCAAAGTTGAACAAAGAATCTATCTTGGTCTTCTTGACCCGAATCTTGATGTGGAAGATCTTGGTCATATCATTCTCTTCATGTTGATGAAGGATACTCAGATTCACCTCCTTCTTCACAGATTCGTTCAAAAAATATTTTCATCCACATCCGAGCTACTTTCAACCTGATTGATTGAATATGTGGCTAGGAGGTTATTTTTCTTTTTGTCCTTCTTGGGGTTCTTTGGGTTCATCTTTGGATGTAGTCCAACACTTTTCCTTAGTTTGACAATCAATGTTTCAATTATTGCAATGGTTGTTGGTATCTTGCAGTAATGTGTAGTGGCTACTATATTCTTATCTTTTCCCCCTTTCCTCTTCTTCTTCCTCTCGGAAGTTTCCCGGTGCTATTTCTTCTTCGAACCACTTAGTTGCCCCTTCTTTTGGCCTATGTTTTCCAAGTTTTTTGTGCATGCCTCATCCATTGTATTTGGCTTGAAGAGCATCACCTACTTTCGTAGATGACTGGGTAAACCCCCTAGATACTTGAGGAGTACTTCTAGGTTCTTGGGAGAGATACCCAATATGATGGCCATCTTTCTGAACTTAGTGGTGTACTCCTATATACTCTGCCCCTGCCTCTACATGACATAATGCCATCGTATCCATTGGTCCTCTACAAAATCGATAGGGTAGAGTTGAGGCTTGATGATGGTTTTGAAGTCCTCCCATCTAGATAATGGTGGATCACCCTCCAAACTTAGTGTTTATGTATGGATTTCCCACCAAGTTAAATCACGACCCTCTAAATTCAATCTAACAAATGAAATATTTTTCTCTTCATCTATATGGTGAAGGCTAAAATAAACTTATGGTTGTTGCAACCAATGATTCCGTTTTAATGCAGCGATCTCACATTGGTATGGCTTTATGTCCACTTTCACTTCCATCTTGCATAGGGATTATGAAGGGTTAACAACACTCAAACTCGACTGGTGCATACTATATTAAATACACATTGAGCACCATTGTCAGTGTGCCCATATATGTTCATGATGGTGTCGTTCAATCTAGTGCACCTTCATACATTACTAAAAAACAAAACAATGTGTCTTTCAGAATGCCCCGAGACTAGTGAAAACTTGGCTCATACCCGCACCAACCCATTACACTTCATTAACCATACCGCTAGCTCAATGCTATATAAAATTTAACCTAGTGGTCCACCAATTTTAACTAACTGCACCAACGCATACTAGAAAAATAACGCCCCAACAAGTAAATTTTCAAACACATTGCCATACTTTATAAAAAAATACACTCATCGAATAAATTGCACCGGTGCCATTTAACATTACGCACCGATACACTTCACTTTTTTTCCAAAAAGAAAATTTCTCCATTATATTAGTAAATATAACTTTACAACTAAAGGATCACATAACTAGTTCAAAGTGACTTATACCTAAGTCACATGAATTCATCCAAGGTGACCACAAAATATACAAAAACCATGATAAAGTATCAAAAAGCAGCAGACAAAACATACAAAAAGCATCTACTAGGACCTTTACATAAGGCCAGACTAGCAGAAGGAGATCTGTTTTCTATGGATCTCCATGCCATTTTCCCAGTTGTATAAGGTGATCCTACCTTCCGGTTCCATAAAGGATTTCTTTGGTAATATGTTTGCCTCTATGTTGTGATTCATGTATATATGATGGAAGCTTATATCCTGAAACAAATTTAGTAGGCCCAAAAATTTACCCTTCCATCCCTCAATGGCACAAGCTTGTAATCTTCCTCGTTTGTTCAGCCAGTCAATGACCACCTTAGAATCACCAAGGATCTATATTTTGTTATATGAGAGGTGAGTTTCTACAGTCAGTGATGCCCATACCCCCAATAGTTCAGATTTTGTGTTTGTACCATGTCCACAATTCAAAATCCATCTGGTAACCTTGGATCCATGGCATTTTAGAAACCCCCCGACACCACAAAGATTCCCATCTACGTTGGAAGCCCCATCAAAACATGCTACAATGAATCTTTCACGGTATGTAAAGTCGCTTTGACGTGTTTGGGGAGACTTTTGTATGCCCGAATTCCACTGTAGTGCGCCCAAAATTTTAATGAAAACCCAACTGTCAGATAGAGGAGTGTCCTCAAATATAACAACGTTTCTCTCCAACCATAGAAACCAACAAGAGAGGGTGGGGAGGAAAGGAATGTTTTTTTTATCTATTGTCCAGTGATTATAACAGTCGATTATAGAGGAGCCCCTCCAAATATTCTTTAGGTGAAGATGCATTTTTAATCTCTTCCAAATCGAGAGGGTGAAATAGCACGAGATAAATAAATGATTTATGTCTTCAGTAGAACATTTGCAGAGTGAGCAGCGAATAGGACCTACCCATACTTTCCTCTGAAGATTCTCCCAAGTGTGTATCTTCCCCTCAATAGCCAACCATGAAAATAATTTTATTTTTAGTTGAATTGCCCATTTCCATATACCACGCCTCCATCCTTTAATTGAGTTGTTGTCCTGTGTAGAAATATATGCCATGTATATACTTTTTTGTTTTTAATATACCCGAGTCATATCCTCCCGTCCACATCAGGATATCATTTTTGTTCCCTATGGAAACACCAGAACTGATAAGGGATTTGATGAAGCGATCCCACTCTATAGCCAACAAGCTAGAGAGGTCTAGGTTTGTATAACTATACCAGGTGGGAGAAAGCCCAGATCTATCCTCATTTTTCCATGCCTGAGAGAGAACTATGATATTCTTTTGTTTTAAGATGGTAATCAAATCCGGTGAGAGGAAAGAGTTGTCCTCTAGCCCCATAATTTTATCATTTCCAACTGCCACTGTCCATTATAGAGGAGCCCCGGAAGCTAGCTTAGCTAATGTGTAATCAAGTGAATTGATTTTAGTAAACCACCCTAGATATTGGAAGCTGATGTCGTGGAAAAGGATGGAGACCTGAGCCAATTTATGACCGTGGTCGATGATAGGTACTTGTCCTTTATGAAATCATGTCATATACTGACGCCCATAAGAACCCTCCATAATGTGTTTGTAGCCAAAGACTTACTGAAGAGAAAAATATTCCGAAAAACCCAACCTCCATGACCTTTTGGTTTTGCCAGAGACATCCATCTGCATAGATGTAGATGTGGCAGGTCCATGTTCCCTCTCCAGAGGAAGTTATACATGAGATTCTTAGTCTTGTTTAAAATTGAACAAGGGATGATGGCCATGGAAAACCAATAAACTGGCATACTTTCTAGTGTTGACTTGACTAAAATGTAACGTCCACCCAGGGACAACCATCTGTTGCACCAGAGATTGATTTTGTTTTCCAATTTAGTTAAAAGCCAATTCCAATCTGAATTTTTGTGGGGACCTGTCAAAAAATAGCAACTAAGATATTTGAAACCTATGGAGAGCGGAGAAAAACTATATGAAAGAATATTCCTAAAAGGAATTATTTCAGCATCTGATAAACCGACAAATAGAGCTATGGAGTTTTGTATATTAACCTTTAACCCAGAGGCTTTGTAGAATTTTTTTATGGTTTCTTCAATTTCTTTCCATTCATTTAAGGATGCATTTGTCATTAATATATCATCAACAAATACAATGTGTATTATCCTTATCAACTTGGAAACTTTAATACCTATGATCTTCTTGGTTGCCTTGCTATATTTTAGTAGAAAACTAAGTCCTTCAATTACCAAGATAAATAATAACGGGGAAAGAGGACAACCCTGACGCAAACCCCTAACGCTCTAGAAGAAATCAATCGCTTCCCCATTTACTAGAATTGCAAAGGTCGAGGAGGACACACAACTCATCATCCAATTGGAGAATTGTACATTAAAACCTATTTGTAATAAAATCAATCTCAAGGTGTCCTAGTCGATACAATCATAAGATTTTTGTAAGTCAAGCTTCAGGATAATAGATTTGATATTCTTCTTCTTGATACTATGAAGACATTCATGTGTTGTGCCTATGGTGTCCGATATCTGTCGGCCTTTTAGGAACCCAAGCTGTTCTATAGAGATGTATCTGTAAAGTATGGGTTTGATGTGATTTGCAATAATTTTGGATATTACTTTGTATACAATATTGCAGACTGAGATGGGCATGTAGTCGTTGAAGGTTGACGGCTTGTTTGTCTTTGGAATCAAATAAATAAAGGTAGAGTTTATACCACTGATTACCTGACTAGTAGTTCTAGTTTCCTCCACCATATCCAGCAGATTGTTCCCCAAAAGATCAAAAAAGACGGTGAAGAACTCCACGGTCCATCCATCGGGACCTGGACTCTTATCCTTCTTAAAAGAGTGTAGCACATCTTTTAATTATTCTATGTTGACGGGATGAGCTAGAGAGTTTGTATCTAAATTTGTAACCATGTGTGTAAAGAGTCCGACAAGCATGCACTGTTCCATGGATAAAAGTTGATCTTGTGCTTTGAAATTTTTTCTAAAATATATCACTGCCTCTATTTTAATATTCTCCTGACCAATGTGTAGACACCCCAAGGATTCTTCAATTTCCCAAATGTGTTTTCTATTTATCCTATAATTGGCGAACTGGTGAAAGAATTTTGTGTTTTGATCACCTCCCTTAATCCAAATAGCTCTGTTGCATTGCCTCCAAAGTTCCTTTTTTCTCTTAGGAGGTTATTTCGCTCATGTTCCATATATATTAATGACTTTTCAGTATCATCTGTTAGTACACCATTGACCCAATGACTTAAAATATCATTTATGTTAGATTCAAACTATTCCATTCTATGAAGAGAAATCCTATTATTTTCCTTGATCCAAAACTTGGTCCTTGTTTTTAAATCCTTTAGTTTCCAAAATATTATGTGTTTCTTGCCTCCTTTAGATGGATATCGTGGATCTAACCATATATCGTGAACTAGGGAAATATAGTTTTTTCTATTAACCACTGTGGATTCAGTTTGAAGGGGTAAGGTCTATATTTAGGCCCGATCTCTAACTGTAATAGAATAGGGGCATGATCGGATACAAAGGGATATTACACTCAAGAGCAGTGTATACCAACCTATGAAAGTAGTTCTTCCGATACATAGAACCTGTCCAAACGCTTTTCTATAGAGTTAGTTCCTTGACAACCATTCCTATAGGTAGGGACGATATTTTCCGGTTGTACATCGAATAAGTGGTTGTTTTGGAAAATAGCTTCCAAGTAATCAGATAGTAGCCCAGCCTGTGCCGATCCACCCCAGATTTCACTAGAAGAAATAGTGAAATTCATGTCACCAACTATGATAAGATTTTTATGTGACAAAATGATGATTTCCTCTATCGCGTTCCAAAAGATCCTCCTCTCCATGCACAGGCCATATGTATTTAGAATTAACAACTTCCTCTTATTTTCAATTTAATGACTTGTACATAATATGCCACCAACAAAAGGATAAGGTACCAGAACATTTTTTTCAAGATCCCAAGCAACCAAGAGTCCACTCGAGGTCCCGATAGAGTTTACCGCACATGTAACCCATGATGGTCGGAGGCCACCCATGAATGATCTACATTTTTTTTTCAGGGACCAGTGTTTGTTGTAATAAAATGATGTCCGAATGAGTCTTTTCTATTAGAAGTCTCACAGAGGTCATTTTAAGGGAGCCTCCCACCCCTCGAAGATTAAGGGAAAGAAAAAATATTATCTATCCCTTGACAGGGCCTTCAATGATCTAAGTGCCCCATTTTCCTTGCGAGGAGAAACATAATCGAGTAATTGGGATGATGAGGGGGTGGCCTTCTTCCTAGCACTATGGGTTTTTATTGGTGATTACTCAATCCCCAGGCCACATGACCATGCATATTCTTTTTCTGTGTCCTAACCCACCAGACGGGAGGTGTTGGCTATACCATATTTAGGTAAATTTTTATACACTGACTTACCCAAGTATGCAGTCAGGGGGATAGTGGACAAGTGGTCCCGTAGGTAAGGTAAGAGGGAGTTAAGGACCTCAATTAGGGATGAGTATGTTTCCACAGATTATTGATAATCGGGAAGGGTAGCAGAGGACTCGAGTTTGATAGGAGGTGGAAAGGTGGGGGGAGATGTAGGTTGTGAGGCCTCCAGAGCTAGAGATGAAGCAAGAGGTGAATAAGATATTTCTATGGGAAGCAGAACCATAGGGGGAACTAGAGCATCAGAAAATGTGAGGGATAAACTCCCAGTTTTTTTTGTCTTCAGT
>SNQJ01S0227800.1:0-14491 GCA_010110895.2 Picea sitchensis | reverse complement strand
GGATAAAAAATGAGGCATCAAAGTTTTCACAACTAGAGCCCACCTTCAGAGATGAATCCTTGATGTGGTACATGATGTACAAGGCTACTATGTCGGTGGAACAAATGAGGCCCCTGACAAAAATCAAGAGAGATCTGCTTAAGGAATTCTAGAAGCCTAAATCAAAATCTCAATGCATTACAAAGATTAAGGATATTAAGTAGAAATTGAGAGAAACATGTGGGATTATGATTAATAGTTCAATATTTTGTTGGATAGGATGACGTTCCAGATACAGGATGTGTATCATAAATAATGGTTCATTGTGGGGTTACTTCTCCATATTTGAGTCCCATTTACCTAGTATAAGGTGACTACTGAGGAAAAAGTGGTGGATATTGCAATGTGCCTGGAGGCTACACTAAGAGTGTTATAGCCTTAATTTCCACCCTATAGGCCAAAAGGGAATTCACAAGAAGATGAAAGAAAAAATACATGGTTTTCTTGATATTTGAGCCCTTTTTGGAGGTCCTCATGGGTCTAATACGAGACAACAAGTGATGAAATGTCGAACCTTATAGATTCATGGAGTTACAATGAGATAAGTGAGGAATGATTTGTATTTTTGTGGTATGAGCCTAAGAATTCACAACATTTAAGTATCTATTGGTCTCTACAAGATCTAGAATATCTCCCAAGCCTCCTCCAAGGAACTCTATAACAAAGGAAAGTCTTGAGAAAGGGGAGGGGGAATCATGAGTAGTGTTATGTTTTCCATTTACAAAGAAGTTTTTCCTATTCACAAAAACCAAAAATCAGAGTGCCTAGCCTGATCAAGAAGTCAAGGAGAAGCAAGGAGAAAGGAGTCAAAGAAGAATTGAATCTACATCCAAACGTATGGGCTTGATGTAATTTATTCATTTTATTCTATAGATCAATTGTTTCCCTCCCAAATGATTCGTATTTCATTTTGCGAATGCTTATATATGATATTTTGATTGATAGATCAAGTTAGATATACATAGAATTAGTGATTTATAGTACTAGGAGAATAAAGAGTTTGGTTCTTGTTCTCCTATCAAGTGAAGGGTGACCCATGACTACCTTGATTGTAGCATCCTAGTCACCAAATGGGATATGCCACTTAAAATTTTGAACTTTGATACCAATTTAAATCATAAAAATACTCTACAATTRCACCGATTCATACAAAATAATAACATAAATACACATGCAACATACACAGGAAAAACTCATGAAACAAAAGAATAAATATTAATGCAACACATGAATTAACAAAAAATGAAACTTATATTTGATTAAAAGAACACCAACTATGTGCATACCTTCCACGTTCCTCCCATCCTTAGACCGCATTGCTCATAACTCTTAGCATTGGGTCACCCACAAACTGGGGATAAACTCCACCTCGATAAAGGATTCCTAACCAGGCTAAGGTATCTTGGAAAACAATAAACTCAGTCATAGGTTCCAAGAACTAACAACCTACAATCCCTCATTCCCCACATGCCTATCCCACCCCAGGAAGTGTGCCCCTTCTCTTCTCAATATTTCCTTGACTACCCCAATTCATTTTCGGGGCTTCAACAATCGGTCAGACAGTGTAACACCCCAGGTTTTGAACACCCATTTTAAATAGTGTATTGTTACAATGATGAGAGGCCAAGGTGCCCAAAAAATTATTAAAAGGCTAGTGTGCCCAATACATGTAATGTTTTCTATCATTATTAATAATAAATACATGGTTGGCTGCTATACAGACAAGGACTAAAGTTATAGGGGGCTATGATTCCACCAGAGAGGGGGCTTGAGGGGCTAAGTGTTTATTCCTATGTTAATTGCCCTTTTTTCCTAAGGGAGGGGATTAGTTACGTGAGATTCTTGGGGAGGGCCAGGAGGTTCTTGATTCCCCACAAATTCTCTTAAACCCACCTCTGGTATGATGGAGGGATTCGAATGATGGATTGTTCATTGATTTTCCTATATGTTCATTCATTTACCTCACACAGTTTCATGCACTCACTCACCCATTCATTGATCCATCCTCACCTGTGTCCTGGATTGGAAAAGGGAACCAAACTACTGATAATTAGCCACAGGATAGTTGGTTGTAATGATCATTGGTGCAATCCAGCCATGACCTGGGGCCTGCATGTCTGAGATGCGTTGGCCCGTGCTCTGTTTTTCTCACAACTACGAGTCTTGAGAGTTCCAACATTGAGATTCTGGACTAGCTGTGCTGGAGGCCTTGGAAAAAAGAGAAGGACTGCTCGAGGGACTGTGTGGCAGAGAAGGGTGGAGGTCCATTTTCTTGGGTGGTATAGGCTGGGTGGAAAAGAGATGGGTACTTAGATTGTTGTGGGTGTTGGGAAACCTATGAGAGCTTGAGAACTGACTGGTTTGGGAACCCAAGTACACTCTGGAACTGTCCTTATGGATTCATAGCCCTGACTTGGGGTGACAATGTTGTTGAGATTTGGATCAGTGGTGTTTACGGTTGGGTGGAACGCTTTATGTTGTGATATTATTATATGTGTATGAATGTATTCCACTGTGTATTTTAATTATCATTTAACTAAATCTTAGATTATGCATGCTTGCTGGATATTGTTGTGCATGTCACTAAATCTTGTATCTTATGCGTTCTTATTAATAAATTAAGGTATTTGTAAGAGTACAAGGTCCAAGGCTGGGCTTGAGGGTAGCATACCCTAGCCTGTGGGTGGCTGGGTATGTTACAATTTGGTATCAGAGCTTCTGGTTGAAAGACCAGACCGGTATGGGTCGGGCCTGTTGGTTAGAGTCTCGTGGTCGAGATCAAACTATGACTGTGAAGTTGAAAAGCTCAGGAGGAATAGCATTGCAGAATATTTGTAGGAGTTAGATCGTCAAAGATCTGGTGTAAGGGGTTCAAAGGATCATGACTGTCCCCCTTTGAATTCATGAGCGATTGCCACTGTAGGATTAGGAGAGATCTAGGATCGTTTGATCGAAGGATAGGTGAACAAGGGTCTTCCAATGAAAAGGAAGAAAGGTCTAAGGTTGCAACCGTCAGATCCCATTGCAGAGTGAGATCAACAGACAGGAGGCATTGTGGGGAACCAAGTTGCATGGGAGATAATTTCCCAAGGCGGTCCCATAATATGAACCACAATTTCACCAAGGGGTTACGTGTCAGTATCAGGAGAATTGTGGGGCGAAAAGAGGGTTACTCCAAACTATCGATGCGTTCCCCCACAAATTGAAAGGCATGCAGTGATGTGACATGTTAGTACTTGAGTGACAAACCTTCGAAGAGAAGAAGTAGTCGAGGACCATCAATCCATAGGAGGACACACGTCAACCGATCATGTACTCTGGATGAAAGAAATTCGAGAAAGAGCGAGTGAGGAGAGGTTGAAATTTTAGATTTCTAAAATCCGAAGACCCAAAGAAATCATAGTCGTTGATCCATGGGAGAAACGCATCAGTAGATCACGAGCTTTGTATAAAAACATTTCAGAAAAAGTTGAGGTTTGAGTCTTCCGAAGTCTGAAGGCCCGAAGGAATGGAATTTGTTGATCCTTGCAATGGTAACTTCTGAAGTCCTAAAGTTCAGGGTTAATATGGGCCATCCAATAAGGTAGACACATGGCGGTAGTTTGGTCGGTTTGGGAAATAGGAGTTTGGGAGAATTGGAAGTGTGCCAAAATGGAAACTCCCGAAGTCCCAAATCTCGAAGAGACAAAGTGATGTGGCATGATGATGTCACCTAGAGGTGATGTGGATCCTAGAATTCCCAAAGTGATGTGGCTTGCAGACATCACCTAGGATAATATGGACACATGGGATCTGTGCCACATGTCAGTAAGTTTTGGGCATTTGGAGTATTGAAATGTCAGTTAGAATGTGACATGTGTCACCTTCCTGATTGGGCCACATGTTCGCTTCCAGTATTTCACCACATGGTGATAGATCATGCAGTCCAGAGATTGGGAAATCAAGTGGGGAAATATGTGATAGGTTGCGTTGGGTTGAAAACTCCCGAAGGCCCGAAGGCCGGAGTACATATCGACTATTGATTCCAGAAGACACACGTCGAAGGATCGTTGACTTTGGGTAAAATTACTCTGGGAGAACGTGAGGAGAGTTTGAAAGTTCCAAATCCCGAAGAGCCAAAGCGATTCACAACTTATGATCTATGGGAAGACACCCGTTGGAAGATCATGAACTCTGGGTAAAATATTTCCAAGAGGAGGCAAGCGAGGAAAGTTGAGACTCCCGAAGCGTGGAGTACTGAAGTGGATCTCTATCGTTGATCATGAAATAGGACGAGGACCGTTGATTTTGTCTTGGCTGAATTTTCTGAAGTCTCGAAGCTCTGGAAAAACACTTTTTTATCTAAGCGCAGGGTCATGGCCGTGGTCATATGAAGATTGAGAGCTCAGGGAAGGAGGGCTAAGGGCCGAATTGGTGGTATTCGAGATAGAAAAGTGATAAGGAAGTATTTAGCCATGGTTTCTAGTCATGGTCACCTGGGAGGGTGGTTTGAAGGAAGTGCCTATGCAGGATTAAATTCTGTGTCAGCCAAGGATAATAGGACACTGTTATTTTCAAAGAATGGGGATATGATCTCCATGAACAAAAGAAAAAGAAAGAGACCTATAGCATGGTTTGGCGTTTTTGTTTATCGTATGCATAATTATAACAAAATGGTTGCTTGCACATTTTACAGAATTAATGTGTTTAAACACATCAACTCAGGATGCGTATTGAGGAAATGGAAGAAGGCGAGGGAGCCTCCAGTCGGGATAAGGAGGCCAAAGGCTAGAATACTAGATTTGGTAATGCAGAGATAGAGTCCAATGAAGGCAAGGGAAAAGGAGAGAAGGAAACATTAATAGAAATGATAAGAATCTTGAAGATGGAAGTGCAGAGCTACAAAGCAGACGAGAGATTGATGAGAGAGAAAAGTAATATAAATGCTCGATTATTGTAGAGCTTAAATCAGTTGGAGAGACAAACGAAGAAGGGATAAAACTCAATACAATAGGAATAAGGTAGGTTCCATGAAAGAATCGATGCTTGTGGAAGAGATGGTTAGTCCATAAGTGCTAGCAGAGCTAATGGACACCACTCACCTCCTTATTCAGAAAGAATTTTTTATGCACTAGAAGATCCCGTAAGAAGTCCATAAGTGTCTCCTGTCAAACACCAAAGAAGGAAACAAGAGGTATATAGTTTTCAAGGAGAGTTGAGAAAGCTCAAGCCACCTTCCTTGAAGGGTGAAAGAGAAAGGTTATACGATGTTGAAGCATGGTTGCTTGGGCGCAAGAGATATTTTTAGTTGCATAACTATTCATCAAATATGGAAGCCAAGATTTCCACCTAACATTTACACGAGAAAGTTGCAATGTGGTAGGAACAACTGAAGAAAGTGGAACATGTTAATTAGGGTAGGATCACTTGAAAGCAATTCAAGAATTACTTCCAGAAGGAGTACCTCTCAGAGCATTTATATGACAAGAAAATGCAGGAGTTCTTTGACCTCAGGTTGGGAAGCATGACTATGGAAAAATATGAGAAGAAGTTCTTGGGATTGTTAAAGTATGTCAGGTTCATTGGTGATGAGAAGTGAAAATAAAAATATTTCTAAGTGGACTGCCAACCTTTTATAAGGAAAATATCAACTATGATGAGCCCAAGACCTTGAATAAATCCATCAGGAAGGCTAAACCCCTGTATGAGAAAGGCCAGGGAAGAGAATCCTTGTAGAAATCTTGGAAGGACAAGAAAAATGCGAAGTCCGATCAGAGGAGGAAAGGATTCAAACCTTCCTTCAATAGAAATGAGACTAATAGAAATCATCAAGATTAGTATGCTAAGGGAGATTTCAAGAAGGAATATTCCTTGGGAAAAAGGGGAAGACCACCAATCCAATGTTGGGGATGCAAGGAAGATCACCTATACAAGGATTTCCCACACAGAAAGGAAAGATTGAAGACTGTTCACAACCTCCAAGAAGCTATAACAGTTGAAGATATGGGAAGAATCTATGCAGCTTTAAATGATCGACAAGAAGAGTACTAGTCCAATATGATCGAGTAACTAGAAGGACAAAGAAGACTAAAGAGGTCCAAGGATTAGACAGTGCATTCATGAAGACTGCTTCCATATCACCAGAGAAAGTAGGTGATGGTGAAGAGTTAGATGACAAAGAATTCAAATAGAAGCAAGGAGACGAGGTTGATCCCCTAAATAAGAGGAAGGGTTTGCCTCTAAAACATTCTTCCTGGAATAAATCGAAAGCCTCCATTACCAAGATGTAGACTTTCCTCACCTCTGACGACTTCGACTTCCTCATAGTAGCCCTGAACAATGCTTTGCTGGAAATAGAAGAAAAACAAGAGGCCAAGCAGGAAGCAATGTATTATAGGATTGAAATCAAATGCTGAGGGGTAAAACAAGCACTACATTCCAGTCTTGTAGTCTCCACTGTGCCTCTACCATTGGGAACACCAGAGCTGGAGACGAGCCAACCCAACTCCACTGATTAGTTGATACAGTCAAAGCTTACCTTCGATGAGAACAAGAGGAAATAGAACAAGCCACCTAGGCTTTGACGCAAGTACAAGGAGTACTTGTAGAACAATGCCAAGATACAGAACAGGAAAATAATTCCATCCAACCGAAGTTCGACGAAGAAAAAGCATAGATACAACAAGGAAAAGAACAGTTGCTCGCCGAGCAACTCAAAGTAAAGGAAGTGGTCAATAGAGCACTTCATTCTATGATAGTTGTAGAAATAAAGGTAGAATATCAAGTTACACAACAAGTAGAGCATCTTGAAGAAGTGATCCAACAACTACAACAATGCATCATAGACTTAGAACTATGTGCAATGCTTGAGATCCCACAGGATGTGAAGGACCAAAGAGAAGCAACTGCCAGGAATGTAGTTGAGAGACTAAAGGCCCTTGCTATGGAATACAAGTAGCTGAGTGATCATAGTGCCCTGACATATGAGCAACTCATTGAGGGTCCAAAATTAAGAGAACTGGAGTCACAGCTCCAAGAGGTGAAGTATGAAGCCAAAATGATATAGGCACAGTTGAAACTCTTGTCAGTTGCGGAAAGAATGAAGAGATATCAAGAGCAATGCACTTCCCAGCAGCAGATTCACACTATTCAGAGAAGAGTTATGGAAGTAACTCAGAGACTCCAACCCATGCAATATAAGGCCTACCAATTGTTCACAAAAGTTGAAGGCCAAGGAGAAGAACTAGAGCAAGTTGTTAATGCAGCTGAACAATGCCTAGAAGGACCTATGAATGATGCATTCATCCAAGATTTTGCTGAACAAGAGGTCATAGCACAGCAACAAGTTGAAGCAGCTTGAGCCAAGATCAAGGATTTTGAAGTAGAACTTCCTACATCAGAGTGACTTGGGACGAGTCACACGTGAGTGTTGGGGGCCTGTTGGCCCTTGACTAAGTTTTGAGAGATCCTTGGTCAAGTTTGACCATTTTGGACTTCGAAAACTTGTCAAAGGCAAAGTGCAAGATGAAGCAGAGATCGTGGGATCTAGGATACTTTTTGGGATTTGGGAATATGTAACGGGTATGGGAATGTCGGCCCATGGGTTTACCCATGCTTAAGCCTATTTTATAATATATAAATAGATGTCTAGGCGATGTAAGGAAAGAAGAGAAAAGAGGAATATATGTGATGTTGTGCTAAGTGCAAGTGTGGCTTGTAAATGCTTTGTGCATACTGTGAGAGACTTGCAGATCTAAGTGCAAGTGGTTGTAACAGACTGTGAAGGGCTTTGTGATGAACACAAGGAAGGAGGATCTAGCGAGGTGCATAGATCTCCTCTCCTATGCGGAGTAAGGTTTTTGTGGATTTGTGCATGTATCTGATTGAAGAATCTAATAAAGAAGAAGAGTTGGTGGATGTAGCCCCAGGGTGGGGGTGAACCACGTACATGTTGTGTTGCTCTACTTTGTATGATGTGTTGATCTGATATAATTGCTTATGCTAAGTGCTTAGATAAATTAGATCTGGGTGAATGTTGCAATGATCTGTTTTATCTGGGGAGTAGCTATTGGTTAGATATTGATGAAGGTTTACTGTTGAATGCTCTGTTAAATACTAGAATCACAGATCTGAGTCCCAGCTAAGGTTGCATACATATGAGTCCTGCAATCACCCCTACCTCTACCTCAGGTGAGACTTCATATGTTTTGCAGGTGTTACCGAAAGGGCTGGTAGTTAGGGTTTTTTTGGTGTGATGTTGTAGCGTTGAACTCTGGGTCTGGCCTTGTGCCAAAAAATGGTTCTATTTCCAGGACTTGAAACTGTGATTTCTAGGAATTTAGGAAGAAGAATCTTTGTGCAAAGATTCGGCCTGAAACTGAGAAAGCTCCATGCGTAGATCCATTTCCCTAGTGCACAACATTCTGCTTGACTTGTGAAGCTTTGTGCCAAGAAAAGAGGTAATATCTGCAAGCTTTGTGCTCTGATAAAGGTAATAATAGTGAAAAGTTCTAGATCTGAAAGCTTTGTGATCTGTAGAAGTAAGACAAGTGGAAAATTTTGTTTCTAAAGCATGGATCTAGGTATGTTTGATAGATTATGTGCTAGCTCAAAAATTAGGGTATTGGTAGATGAAAGAAGGTTTGACATGAGTATATCTAATAAGAATAGTGAAAGATATGTTATACCTATGCATATAAAAAATATTTGGACTAACAAATGGATGCAGGATCCTAAAAAGAATTTTTTGTAGGTTAGCTCCTACGATCCTAGCACACAATACAAAAAGGGTTGGGGATCAGTTAAAAGAAAGAGAGGATTAACCCTCTATTACAATTGCATAAAACCAAGATATATTGCTAAGGAATGCCCTCAGAGAAGACCTAGTTGTCTTTGTTGTAAATCTATGGACCATGAAGTATTGGATTGCCATAGAATGATTGCTAAAGTTGAAAGAATGAATCTGAACCAAGAAAACCCTAAGGAAGATAAAAAAACTAAGATTATCGTAGAATCCCAAAAAGAATCAGAGAAAGTATTGTTACAGATGAGAGAAACCTTGAATGACCACCGACATGTCAAATTATTAGAGATATTCAAAGAAAAAGAATGCATTGAAGCAAGATTAAGAGACTTCGATGTTGACTATGTTTTGGATGAGGAAACACAGGTGAATATTATGAAAGAAAGAACCCGAGAACATTTATGAAAGCCTACTATGGTTCCTTCACTGGGAGGAATAGGTTATTCAGAGGAAAATTGATAATCCTATGTGGGAAGTTTGCTCAGATACCTATGAATGTCAATGGAACTTCGACAGAAGAATATTTTGAGATCATTAAATTTATTGAGGACAACGCTCCATTTACCATGTTACTAGGAAGACCTTAGATTGAAAGAGATCAAGCCAGAAGGAAGGAAGAAGAACAAGTCTTAGAGAAGAAGAAGCAAGAGTTAAAATATTTTATAACTAAAAAGATCGCACACTTGATTGAAGAATAGGAGAACAAATAACAACTATTTAACAACAATGACGTAGATATCAAAGTTGCAAGAACACTAGAGGACCCACATAAGACTGAAATACCTATCCCAGATAAAAAATAAGTATTACCCTTGAATCCTAGGAATTAATCTCAACAACGCGAAGTCACTATATCAAAAGAAGATAAGAATCAAAATGGGAAAAGAAATACCGAGACGAAGCTCACTGGAAAGAAGGCTAGAAAACTAAGTAAGAAGAGAGATAATATCGAAAAGTTGTAGAAATATCCAGAAGGAACTTTGCCAAGGAAACTTTGCAAAATTTGAGCTTCGCTGGGATATCATCACAGTGACACATGGCACTTCGCCATGGCGAAGCAATATAGCAGTTGGGGACATCATAACCATTAGACCAACGCCCCGAACGATTAGAAAGGAATTTATGACTAGACATCTCTCCATCAGACTGTTGGGACTGCACCATAATGGACAGAACAAAGTTCATGAAGGCTTCATATTTGTTGCAAGTGACCCATTGCTGAGTTACCTATTTATCCCGTCGCGTCATGCACCGAGAACACTTTTTCTAATCATGAATTTGAGCCCACAGACTTGTCGATTTTATATAGTGATAATTACGTTGTATTTCCTTCTATCCTATTGCAGTGTCTAAGTTACTCCTCGAACCCAAAGATTTCCAACCCCGAGCATGTATGTCAGACAAGTTCAGGGTAGTAGAGAGAGTTGTCGAAGAAGTTCTGATTGACCTCATTATTGAACGAGTCACGTCGATGTCTACAGGGGTACAATCATCATCGACGAGAGGACTGCAAGCCTCTCCATCGACTGCTCATGGAGCAAGACCATCTCGACCATCAGATGAAAAGACAACCAAGCACAGGAATGATCTAGCGAATGCCAAATTGATCCCAACTATATTACCCACCTACATACCACCTCTGAGTAGCGCAGTAAATTGAGATAGCGTGCCTAGATATTTTGATTACACCTTGGTCACTACGAACCTCTTGAAGGGGATCCACGCAGTTCGATAAGACCAAGACATGATTGGAGCATTGAAGTTCAACAACTTCAACCTCGACGACCAAAAATTCTATACCATGATCGCCCCACATAATTACCTGACTAGAATGAAGGGGAAGAATTGAAATATAATCCCTCAGAAATGGACCCATAACCTCCCGCAGTCCACCCTACAAAATGTCATGAATATCCCACACTTTGGAACACACCAGGAGGTGAATTCCTATGTCAAGATGTTACTTTCTTGTTACCATGGCAACTATTTGTGGCTAGATCACCATATCATAGTTGATACGACGTTGATCAATTAGATCATAGGGTTGAGTATGCAGGGACCTGATCTAGAGGATATTTATACAGGAAAATCCATGGATCCCTCTCTAGCACAGAAGATCAAGGAAACCTACGACAATGTCGAGAAGGGGACACAATGCTACAAGGTAGCTTCTATCCAAAGTAGCACAGTGTGCCTTGCTTTTCAGTTGATTGCAGGGAAGTTAGTAAGAAATAACCAACCTACCCAGGTCACTGGCTTTGTAGTCGACCTCGCAAGGAAGTGCGCGGAAGGCCTACAGATGAACTGGGCAAAGTACCTAGTGAATCAATTGGAACTAGACTGCAGAGAAGCACAAGATCAAGGTTACGAATTCCATTTTAGTTGGCTTTTGATCCTTATCACATTCATTATCTGGGAGATGCTGGAAGGTGCAACCTTCCTCGACATCGAGCCATTTGAGCCTCTATCCACGAAGTTCAGTACACTTTGGTATTCTAGCGATATGAACAAACAATGGCAGTCAAATTTTGTTTTTCATACCTACTGCGATCAACTGAAGAGAGCCATCCAGTATGAGCCTCGCATGACTTCGAACACTCTACACCAGTTTTGACCTTTAATGAAGTTMAACACAGATCAACTTTTCATATATATTACAATGCGCTCTGATGAACATAAGCAACAACTTCAGTCCTACTACAAACTGATGGAGGAGGATCTAGAGGATATTACTAAGGAATGGTCCACTGACCTCGTTATCCCTACCAACCCCACAGAGATATCCAACATTGACATCCCAGAAACTGTACAGGATACACCTGAACCTAGCAGAAAAAAGAAGATTGAAGAGGTCTAAGGATTAGATAGTGCATCCATGAAGACTGCTTCCATATCACCAGAGAAAGGAGGTAATGGTGAAGAGTTAGATGAAAAATAATTTGAATAGAAGAAAGGAGGTGAGGTTGATCCCCTAAAGAAGAGGAAGGTTTTTTCTCTGAAACCTTCTTCCCGAAAGAAATAGAAATCCTCCATGACCAAGATCAAGACTATCCTCACCTCTAACGACTTCGACTTCCTCATAACAACCCTGAACGATGCTTCGCTGGAAATAACAAAAAAACAAGAGGCCAAGCAGGAAGCAATGTATGATAGGATTGAAATCGAACTCCAAGGGGTACAACAGGCACTAGAGTCCATCTGTGCATTCTACACTGCACCTACACCATTGGGAACACTAGAGTTGGGAGATGATCCAACCCAACTCCACCGATTAGGTGATACATTCGAAACTCGCCTTCGACGAGCATAAGAGGAAATAGAACAAGCCACCCAGGCCTTGATGCAAGTACAAGGAGTACTTGTAGAACAACACCAAGCTACAGAATAGGAAAATATTTCCCTCCAAGTGAAGTTTGACGAAGAAAAAGAACAGATACAACAAGGAAAAGAACAGTTGATCGCCGAGCAACTCGAAGTAAAGGAAGCAGTCAACATAGCACTTCTCTCTATGACAACCATAGAAATAAAGGCAGAAGATCGAGCTACACAAGAAGTAGAGCATCTTGAAGAAGTGATCCAATAGCTACAATAATGCATCGTAGACTTAGAACTATGCGTAGTGCTCAAGACCCCACAGGATGTGAAGGACCAAAGAGAAGTAACTACCTAGAGCGTAGTTGAGAGAATAAAGGCCCTTGATATGGAATGAAATCAACTAAGTGATCGTAGTGCCCTAACATATGAGCGACTCGCTGAGAGTCCATAATTAAGAGAAATGGAATCACAGCTCCAAGAGGCGAAGTATCTAGCTGAAATGATACAGGCACAGTTGAAGCTCCTATCAACTATGGAAAGAATGAAGATATCTCAAGAGAAACGCACTACCCAACAACAGATTCATGCTATTCAAAGTAGAGTTATGGAAATAACTCAGAGACTCCAACCCGTGCAAGATAAGGCCTACCAATTGTTCACATAAGTTGAAGGTTGAGGAGAAGAACTAGAGCAGTGTGTTAATGTAGCTGAACAATGCCTGGAAGGACCTATGAACGATGTAGTCATCCAAGAGTTTGTTGAACCAGAGGTCACAACACAACAACAAGTTGAAGCAGCTCGAGCCAAGTTCGAGGCTTTCTAAGTAAAACTTCCTACATTAGAGTGACTCGGGATGAGTAACAAGTGAGTGTTGGGGACTTGTTGGCCCTCGACCAATTTTTGAGAGATCCTTGGTCAAGTTTGACCATTTTGTACTTCGACAACCTGTCGAAGGTGAAGCACAAGATGAAGTAGAGATCGCAGGATCTCGGCCCCTTTTTGGGTCCTTTTTTGGATTTGGGAATATGTAATGGGTATGGGAGTGTCGACCCATGGGTTTACCCATGCTTAGAACTATTTTGTAATATATAAATAGATGTCTAGGCGATGTAAGGAAAGAGGAGAGAAGAGGCATATATGTGATGCTGTGCTAAGTGCAAGTGTGGCTTGTAAATGCTTTTTGCATACTGTGAGAGACTTGCAGATCTAAGTGCAAGTGGTTGTAATAGATTGTGAAGGGATTTGTGCTGAACGCAAGGAAGGAGGATATAATGAGGTGGACATATCTCCTGTCCAATGCAGAGTAAGGTTTTTGTGGCTTTGTGCATGTATCTAATTGAAGAAGCTAATAAAGAAGAAGAGTTGGTGGATGTAGCCCCAGGGTGGGGGTGAACCACGTAGATGATGTGTTTCTCTCTTTTGTTCAATGTGTTGATCTGATCTAATTCCTTATGTTAAGTTCTTAGATACATTAGATCTGGGTGAATGATGCAATGCTCTGTTTTATCTACGGAGTAGATATTGGTTAGATATTGATGAAGGTTTATTGTTGAATTATCTGTTAAATACTAGAATTACAGATCTGAGTCCCAGCTAAGGTTGTAGACATCTGAGTCCTGCAACCACCCCTGCCTCTACCTCAGGTGAGACTTCATCTACTTCTCAGGTGTTGTCGAAAGGGTTGATAGTTAGGGTTTTTTTGGTGCGCTTTTGTAGCATTGAACCCTGGTTCTTCCCCTGTGCCAACACAAAATGAGCACACCAGAGTTAAAAGAATTAAAAATTTAGTTGGAGGAATTGTTGAAGAAAGGGTACATACATCCATGTGTTTCACCTTGGGGAGCACCAATACTTTTTGTCAAAAATAAGGATGGAACCTTGAGGCTATGTATTGACTTCTGACAGTTGAACAAGTACACTATAAAGAACAAGTATCCTCTACCCTGAATTAATGACCTCTTTGATCAGCTAAGAGGATCAAAGATTGATCTGAGGGAAGGATACCATCAGGTAAGAACCAAGGAAGAAGACATTCATAAGATAACCTTTAGGACCAGGTATGGGCACTATGAATTTGTAGTGGTGCCATTTGGACTAACCAATGCACCAGTTTCCTTCATGTTCTTAATGAATGACATATTCAGAAATTATGTGGATAAGTTTTTCATAGTATTCATGGATGAAATACTTATCTATTCTAATTCTGAAGAGGAGCATGAACATCACTTAAGACTGGTGTTGCAAGTACTAAGAGAACATCAGTTGTATGCAAAGTTGAGTAAGTGTTCTTTTTATCAAAAGAAGATCCATTACTTGGGACACATTATTTCAGAGGAGGGCATAGCAGTAGATCCA
>SNQJ01S0227798.1:0-14554 GCA_010110895.2 Picea sitchensis | reverse complement strand
CCCCTGGATTCATGTTATTCTTGTTTATGATTATGGAAAGTTGAAGGTCTTGATATTTGGAGTTGATGAAGATGGTAGATTGCAAGTAAAAGTGGTTGTGAGGAAGATACAAGAGGTGGTAAGTCATCTTATTTATACACAAGGCAACGCGGGACCTGCTCTTTGTGGCAATTATGCATGAAATATTCCATAGAGATGAACCTTATGAGTCCACGGGAAAGGTGGTAAGTCATCTTGTTTATATACAAGGCTGGGCGGGACTTGCTCTATGTGGCAATCGTGCATGAAATATTCCATGGAGATGAATCTTATGAGTCCATGGGAAATGGATAGTCATCAATGGATTTTGGGAAATAGAGAGTTGCTATTAAATTTTGGCAACAAGCTTGATAGGGAAGGAAATCATGATGGGTTCAAGGGATGGGAAAGACAGGCAAAGTTAATTGGTATCATCAATGGGGATGAAGTTGTAGTAATCTTAAAACAATTCATGGAAACCTGGAAACCTTTTACCACAAAAAATGGTTCTTATAGAAAAATTTGTCTTGCCATATCGCTAAGACAACAAGATAGAGTGATAGAATGAGGTTTGCAAATTCATACATATTCTTTCCCTAAAATATGGCAATCAAATTACAATTACGAGGCTTACACTACGGAATGAAATTGTAAGGTACAAGATGTTGAATAAGAAGCAAGAAGGAAGGTGCATGAATAAGAGGTTTCAAAAAGCCTAGCTAGAGAATTGTGTATTTTGAGCACATTAGCTTGTAATGACCCCCCAGAACTGGAAGAAGCATAAAAATAATTAAGAAGATGAGTGAAGCAGAGATTGCAAATCTGAAGAATGATGAAGGTGGTGCTTTTGATAACATCAAATTTAAGTGCAGAAGAAGCTCTTAGGAATCTTCTTTGGTTGTCAGATCTGGATGCTATATTCCTTGAAGCATCCAGAGTTTATAATTTTCATCTCATTTCCATCATTTCCCTAAAATCCCGGGGTGATCCAAAAGAGTTTCTTCCATTTCTGCAAGAACTTGAACTTATGTCTCCTCCTATTATGTTATATATAGAGATTGCACGTGCACACACACACACACACACACACACACACACATATATATATATATATATTGCAGGCTACACATGTATGAGAGTACCCTTAAATTATTGTTGCAGAAGGAGATGTTTATTCCAAGGAGTGCTTGTAGAAACTCATGAAGATAAATCCAAAACTTTTTCCCTCATCCTTGACATTTTTAAATATCGCACAAAGATGTCTTATTTTGGAGGCTCGAGCTATTCATCTGCTCAGTGAAGAAAGTTTTAAGAATGTTGCTATGGCATATTCAAACACTTGTTCTTTCGAAAATTAACTCTAGGGGCATTTCATGTAGGTGGTCTATGGAAAAAAGCGTTAACAATGGTTGGAATGCTAAGACTGACAATGGATGAGTTTTCAAGTTTATCCAATTGTTGGAATGCTAATGCTGACAATTGATGAGTTTTCAAGTTTAGCCCATTGGCATTGTGAAGAGATCCAAGCTCTAGGAAATCCTTGTAGAGACGACTGCAAAAATTGCATTGAAGCACTGAAATGATGTTCAAAGTGCTCTAAACCTACTTTTAACTATTCAAGAATGGGTCGAGGCTTGAAGGGTTGGACCTTTATATGACATGGAAAACCAGTGCAATCTCATGTTAAACTGTTAAACTTGCATCTATTAAATGTGTAAATTCACTCATATTGGAGTATGAAGTGGGGAAGCTGCAAGTACTTACTGTATCTCTATATCGTTTCCATTTCCAAACACAAGACCGTATCTCTGCACTATTTCCATTTCCAACCAAAAAAATAAAAAAGCACGACCACTCTGAAATATAATATCACCGAAAAAAAACTAGGAAAAAATGGATTCTAAAATGGAGATGAGCCACAACAACATCAGGGAACGACGACCTGGAGAAGAATAAAAGAGAATGGGTGGATGAACAAAATTCTATCTCAACACCTCACCCAAAAAATCCATTCCAGCCTCCCATTGCATTCAAAATTGTTTATTCATTGGTTCACTTTATCTCTTTGCTTTTTTCTTTTTTTGTTCAACGACTCCTTTTGCTTTTTAGTTCAATGGCTAAATCTAGTCCCCCCCCTTTTTTTTTCTTTTCAGTTCAACAACTATATTTGGTATAGTCGGCTCATAAACCTAAAATTGAAGATGCCTTGTATTATGTTAACACAGATGGGTGTGTTAATGACGATCACTTGTTATAAGAATTTAATGACTTATTTTTTAGAAGGGTTTGGGTTGTGGTGTAATGGTTGGTTGGGACACCGTGTTGTTATGCAAATATGGGTTTGGGTTGTGGTGCAATGGTTGGTAGGGACATAGTGTTGCTATGCAAATATGTAGAGGGTTACATTTACATATGTGTAAAGCCTTTGTGCATGTAGATCTCAAGTATGTGTGTGAGGAAAGGTGTTTAACTTCTCTAAGTTGGATTTCCTCCATTATTAATGGGATTTAACACATATCTAAGGTACAATCCAAATAAATGTGAACATCATCTCCTTGCTAAACTCAGCACATGTTTGAGGTACAATGCAAATATATGTCAATGTTATTTCCTTTCTAAATTTATTCATAAACACCTCGTTAACAATTATAATATGTTTATTATAATATGAATGTATACAATTTATGCCAATTAGAAAATAATGTCAATTGGGTCTAGTGCAGGTAGTTGAGAGGAAAAATTGATATTCTTTCCACCCAGGTTTAGATTCTACTTGTGACATGTTTTATCTTCATGAGTCAATTGTTGATTGGGCTCGTTATCAGTTGATTGTTGATGGTTGTTGGCAAGGTACTAGAAATCTCATTCTCACTTACAGGCTTGAGGGTGGGACAAATTGCATTGCAAGGAAAAAAATGTATATTATTTGAAAACAACACAAATTGTAGAATGTATACTTAAATACATGAGTTTGAGAGATCCATCTAAGAATGCAATCAATATAAAATGTGAGCCAAAGGCCTTGTTTATTGTTGTGTCTTTCTCTATAAGGTAGTGCAAGTTTTTATATAAATCATCGTAGGAGTTGAAGATATTATTTTCATGTATTCCCATTTTATCTCAATGTTCAAGAAACACGCTTTTTTCCAGTTTATCTCAATGTGGACCTATTAGAAGTGTGCAGTGTGGGTACTCATTGGATCAAGAAACATGTATTTTTCATGTATTCTCAGTTTATCTCAATGTGGGCCTATTAGAAGTGTGCAGTGTGGGTAATCATTGGATCAAGAAACACATTTGTTTCATGTATTCCCAGTTTATCTCACCATGGGTGTACTAAAAGTGAAAATGTGTTTATTGAAAAGAAACCTTTTTTTCATGTATTTCTAGTTTGTCTCACTATGGGTCTATTGTATGAGGAATTTAATTCACATCCAATAAGTGCATATATTTGAAGTTTGGGTAAACCCATAATGAAATAAGTGGAAAATACAATTACAAAAGTAGTTTTTTTCCTCCAAAACTATTTACCCTTATGGTTGACATCATCATCTTAAATCCTATTGGTCATTTTAAAGTTGATTTTGATAGCACATTTTTTGTTTTGAGGGTCATTTTGGCTTCAAAATTTATCCAATGCAAATCCAAATCTATGAGATAGAATTCAAATTCAATTAACATGCAACCTCCTCTACACCCACACACACACAATATAAATAGAAACATAGGAACCTCACACATAGAGACATGGCCACACAAACATAGAAAGACACAAGAGGAAGTGATTCCACTTCAAACATCACACAATTCAATACAACAACCCCATAAATGATAGTGGAGGAGGATGGGAAGAAAAAAGTTTAAACTATTACACTAGACATGCATATACATAAACTTCTACCATTTTGTTTTCCCTTATCCATTGTTGACTAATAGATTCCTTACTTTGTCAACTATAGGAGGAGTAGATTACCATAACGACTATGTGAAAAAATGCATGAATTTCATTCCTTGAAGTTTCCCCTCCTGCGTCATCTACCTCTTAGATTAAAATTATATTGATGTCTCTCACTGTTTCTTAGAGTTTAAATGTTTCATAAGTTTAAGTTTCAATTTAAGCAATGGTGATGGCCCAACCATGAACTCATGAGGTATCAATTGTCATGCTAGTAGAGCATTGATAGATATGTATTTTGTTTTGGTGGTAGTTGGGGAGACCACCCATTAGGAGCAGTTACCAAATTTTTGTTGTTTTCGCATAGGTTGCCCTCATGATCTTTGGTAGGTGAGATAGACATCATTGATCACAACCCCAAATTTTTGTTTATTTTATCACCCTACCATACAATTTCTTTGTTGGTTGGTAATCTCCTCATAAGTGCCTCAGGTAAAATTTACATCACCCGACATGGAACACGTTTGTATAGTTTGCATAACTTTTACCTTCTAGAAATCCATTTCTATACACCTAAGAATGTTGATTTGTATTGATGTGAGCATTAAAACTACACAACTTCAATACATATTCAATAATCTTTATCCTCTTCCTCTTTAAGTAAAGACATGTATATAGGAACAAGCGATTAGTCCTTGGAAATCCACATGGGAAAGGCCCTTTGCTTTAAGACTGCAACATAACCCAATTCTACAGCTGGAAAATGTTTATAACTATGGGCATGATAATGTTTGACATGATGTTACTAAAGATTATTTTGGTTCATCGGTTCCTTGTGTGTATCAATGTTTGTGAGTAGGGAGCATAGTGTGGCCTCTTTACTAACAAAATGGTCAATTGGTTCCTTGGTGATTATGATTTATTGTTTGGCCTTCTTATCCCTCCTACAAGGCAATCTCCCCCCTAGTTCCACAAGACAAAGTTCCACCACCTTATATTGAACTCATTTGTATGGCCTGTGAAACTTTAACCTACCAGTGAATCACAATCACATGCTTTAGAATGTTGGTTTGCACTGTCGTGGGTATAAAATCCATGCAACTTCAGGACCTCTTTGGTGATCTTTAACATCTTCCTTCTTATCCGAAGGCATATACATAGGCACAAGAAATCAATCCTTACAAATCCACATGAAAAGGACCCTTTTCTTTCTAGAGTGCAAGATACCTTGATTCTACATTTGGAAAACATTCATAATTATGGGTATGATAATGTTTACTGTGATGTTACTAAAGCTTCTTTCTATTCTCAACTTGTATATACACATAATGGTTGATTAGTGTGGGGTGATTATCATTTCTTTCTTCACCTTCCCCCTCCCTCCTTCACATGGACTTTGTGCATGTGTGTAACATAACAAGAATAGTAATAATAATAATAGTCAAATTCACGTACCTTATGGTGTCTTGGAATAAATCTACGGCTATAGAATATCCTTACCTCCTATCCCATATTAGTTACAAGGATTGGTTTGCAACAGCACATTGTTGATATTTTACTTATACATCTAGAAATTATGGTTCTTCTTTATTATTACAATCATTTAGCACATTAATTGCATATATAGGATCATCGAAAGAGAGACAATCACATAAACAAGAGAGACACAAAGATTATCCCGGGAAACCCTCTAGGGGAAGAAAACCCAAAAAACTTCCTCAATATGGATTTAGCCAACCAAGAACAATGCTCCTCTCCAAGAGAGAACTAACAAATCATAAGATCCTCCTCTACTGCTTCACTAAGAAAGAGCAGTGCACCACTTAACCAAGATGTATCCAAGAGATAGACCAAAACGCTCATCAACGTCACACCTAGTTGTAGTAGCAGTTCTTCCAAGACTTGCACACTTCTTCATAATTGCAGAGCTAGTGTGTGTGTGTATCAAGTGAGGTGCTAGCCTCCCTTATAAATAGTGTTCTGGCCTCCTTAAATTAGGTCTGGGTCGACCTATCTCTTTACCCCAATTAATTTAATTGTCAAGGCACAACAGGGCTGACTTTTACAAAGGCACAATAGGGCCATCTTAATAAATATAATATGATAACATTCTCTAGGGTTTATCTTGGTCAAATACAATAAGGATATCTTCCGAAGATACTCAATCTTCAACACACATAAGATCCAATATAACATGAMCCTTATGCCAACAAARGCATCCACARAGGTAGTGGTCCCTACATAATCGTTGATTGTTTGTGGGTTGAATATTCTTTCTTGCTCAACTTGGTTGGGTTGTACATAATGTGAAATGGATACATGCCCATATTAAAATGATAAAAGCAAGTCCATGGAAAATAAGTAGAAAAACAAACCAAAATAGGTCCATCTTAATCATTTGATATATGCTAATGAGTGTTAAATTGGGTATGTTCCTTTAGGTTCTGCAACTCAAGTAAAGTAAAAATTTAGATCATGGGTTGAAATCCAAGTTCACTAGAGCTCAGAGACGGAGAATCTAGCCAAAGATAATTCTAAGGCTCCAAGGATGCCTTACAGACTGAGGTGGTGTTCACTTTGTGACATTGATTGCACAACAATGGAGTTTTTAGCAGGAAGCATTAATGCATTTAAAAAACACTAAAGGAAGTCCAAGATGATAGAAAATGGTCACGACCATTCATGGGGTGGTGCTCTTTTTGTGAGGTTGACTGCAAAACCATGCAAATTCTTTGCAATATCATATATTAGGGGAGAAATGTTGACTAATGTTAATAATTGAGCATAATTCCCAAATATAGCAACATGAGGAGATGCAAGATATGAACAATATCATCGAGTTTGGACAATCTTGGAAAAAAAAAACATGGATGAAAAAATAAGGAAAAACGTCATTGAAGAATGTCAAAAGTTCCCATATTCAAGCTAGGTTTTAAATGTTCTAATGGTTATAGAATTCAATAAATGTAATAAATAATTACATAATTATAGTCAACTCCATTGTGATACAAATAACTAGATTGGGTTTTGTAGTAGAGGTATGGTTGTACAAGTTAACGGTAGGCCATCAAATAAGTATGATTCTTGTAATATATGTTGCAAGTTGCAACAAATTAATAGGGTGGGCCATAGGCATTGATGATTAATGTGGTGAAAAGAGATGTAAGAGTGAAAGCCAACTACAAGGCACACAAAAGTATAGGGTTGGGTTGGGAAAATGGGTCATTGCCTTCATATGGAGTAAATTATTATATGATGAGATAATGTTGACGTCGGGAGAGGAAATAAGAATCCGTAGGTGCAATGATATTGACTTTTCAGATGTTTCCCTTTTTATGATTTTTTCACAACAGTATTTACTTTTTAAGCCATGGTTCCAAAAATGTTGCAACAATAATCTTGAAAAAGAAAAGTGTGTTACTAGTACCTCTTTTCGATTCGAGGGGTAGATTTTATTATTTTCGTTGTTATGGTGCCACTTTTCAAGGACATGGTTTCAAACAAGTTGCAATTTGAACCTTGAAAAAAGGGGTTCTAATTGTAGCACCATTTTTTTATTCAAGTGTTGATTTTAAGGTTTTCATTCGCAATGATATTGGTTGCTAAGGCCATGGTTCTGAAAGGTTGTAATTTTAACCTTGAAGAAAAAAGGGGGGTGATTAAGGGAGAACCACTTTTCAATTCAAGGGTTGATTTTAAGTCTTTTGTTTGCAACAATATGAGAATTTAAGTCCATGGCCACAAAATGTTGTAATTTTAACCCCCCAAAATAAGGAGTGATTCAAGGAGCACCTTTTTTTGATTTGGGGTTTAATTTTGACGTTTTTAACCAAAAAATATGGGTTTTTAGGGCTGAAGCTCTCATTTATATTGTGAAGAGGTAGAGTGGGTTCTTAATGATTTCCACATTGGTGTTTGTGATGTCCACTTGTCTCGAATGTCTACAACACAAAATATCCTATGTATGGGGTATTTTTGGCCCTTCCTTTTTCATGACTGCATGCTTGTGGTTATGTGGTGTGAGCATTGCCAAATCGTTTTCTCTATGATAGAAGCACCAACAACTCCTCTATATCTCATCATCATTGCCAATTGCTTATGCAAATGGGGGATCCATTTTATGGAATGTCATAAAACATCCAATGATGACCATTATTACATTATTGTAGTCATAGGTCATTTCACTAAATTTGATGAAGCGATGCAAACCTTTAATTTTATTTCCCATATGGTTGACTGCTTCCTTTTTAACTATGTTATCCCTCACTTCGGTGTACCTAAACAATTGGTGTTTGACAAGTATCTCACTACGGTAAAGATTTGGCTTCCAAGCAATGGTTTCCATGTTGGTATTCACCCATGACTTTTCCACTTTTTACTATCCTCGAGCTAATGATCAAGTAAAGGTTGCCAATAAAGTACTCAAGACTATGTTTTAGAGGACATATAACAAACAAAATACCAACTCACAACACATTATTTTTCCATTTTTATGGTCCTATTGGATATCCTTCAATATTGACATAGGCTTTACACAATTTCACCTTCTTTATGGCATGGATATAATTTTACCAATCGAATGTGAAATCCCCCTTTGTGTCACCATCAAACTTCTCCCTAACACCAATATAATGGAACAACAATCAGTAGAATCGAAACAATCTAATGGGGACCACACATTGCCTTACAAACCAAAGAGGCCATTAAAAATGCACCAAGGCCCACTATGATCGACATGTTTTCCCTCACTCCCTTCATGAGGGTGAACTTGTCTTTGTCTTCAACTGAGCCAAAGAGAAGTTAGGCCTTGGGAAATTCAAATCACTATGGCATGACCCCTACATCATCAAACACAATCTAGATAATGGGGCATATGTGCTTTCCAATCACGAAGGATAATTTCTCAAGGAGTTCCTCAATGATATTTGTTTGAAAAAGTTCTATGTCTAAGCCACCATTTCCCATCCATTGTACATAGTTTCAGTTTTTCAAGTAGTCACACACGACATTGTGTTTTATGTGTTCATGATTTTTCAATTTTTTTTTATAGGAAGCCATTTTTTATGATTTCCCATGGATTCCACTGCAAGTATTATTTACTTCATTGGCGTACATGTATATGCTCACCCTTTTTTATGATGCATTTGATCCTTTTTTCCACCTTTGAATTTGTTAGACGTTCTATATTATATCAATGAGAGGCTTCACCCCTTTAAGCTAGTTGTCTACCCTTGTCAAATGTTAGCACTCTTCTTTCGATGGGTTTCCCTAGTGTACCATACTTTTCATTTTGTCATCCATGCCACTTATTCTCATAATATTGGGATTCCTCATAGTTTTGGTTACATATGGAATCTCATGTGTCGCTCTTATCAAAAATTTCCCTGAACCCCATGGACTTCTAAGTGGTTACATTTTGGTTGAATTACATGCTTCATATTTGTTTTGACTAAAGAATTTTTTTACTCCATCCTTGTGCCAAAGAGCCATCTACATTCAAGTGTCCATTCCTCTCCCTTTCTGAGGGGACTCACCCTTGGTCGATACCCATGTGCTATCAAACTCCCTAGGAATAGTTCAAAAGTACTTGGTAGCATATGGCATTGTCTCCTTGTCGTAATGAAAAACATTTTTTTAATTTTTATAAAACCCAAAAATATGAAGTGGAAAATACAAATTCCAAAAACAAAAATAAAAAAAAACTAAAAGGAGAAGGAAACTGAAATATTCGTGTTATTATTATATGTTGCATCATACCTTAACTTTTCAGAAGGTTTGGTAGCGATCATATTCACCCTTTTTCAAAGCATCAATATTATGCCACCTTGTCTTATCTATATTTAAGTCTTATTAGTCCTTGCCCTTTGGGGTAGAGACTCTTAGTAATCGATTTTTCAAGAATCTATTAGTAGGGCACGTAAACCAAGTATTTTAACCAAAGTTTTAAATTTTTCATAACATTTTCCAACTCTCATTTAGGTTTTATCCTAAGTTTTAAGTTTGAATCCTTATTTGGCCTCATATCGAGGCAATTTACTTCAAAACTTAGGCAGTGTGAGCCTTGAATCTTAATGAACCAGATATGGAGGAAGCAAAGTGAATTAGTGCTAAGTTTAAACCTAGCATTAATTTGAAACATTAAATGCTTAATGTTTCCAGATGCATATAATCATAGTCCATCAACTAACTTTGGTGTCTCTGTGAGTTTCCAACTTCCCTCCACTTGTCAGTGAAGTGAGTCGACAACTGCCCTCCACTGGCCAGTTTCCCTCCACTTTCCAACTTCCCTTCACTTGCACTTGGTCAGTGGCATGTAACTTGCCAGCAATATAAGTTGATTACACCTGAGACCTCCAAAAAATATGTCCACTGCAATATGTAACAATATGTGTCAACCTTCTTCCTTCTTATACATGAAAACAATATGTCAAGAAGAGACATATTTACATTCTAGTCGAAGAAATGATTGTCACATGCCAAAATATCAAGGTTGAAGGCGTCTACTCACATGTCTTCACTCCCATGTATGCAATAATTATCACTGACTATAAATTTATTGTCTATGACAAAACAAAATTCACCCTAGTTACCTCATTTTTTGCTTCTTTCCTTCTTGCAGGTAGAAGGTATCAAATTTCCAAATCAATCTGAGAGAGCTAAGATAGTTCATCAACATAAAAGAGAGTCCTTTGAGTAGGGTGGGCCTTCTTACATTCCATTTTTTCCGAGAGGCTGGTCTTCTTAAGCACTAAAGCCATTGTGTGCGAGCACTGTCTGTCATCCAACCCAAGCAAACTAATGTCATCCAATGCGAGCTACTTGATGTTGTGTACTGGTCATGTGCCTCAACTATCCATTCTCTATGAAAAACTTTAAGCGTCCACCCAACAAATAGTGCTTGAACTTTTGTAGTGACTAGACCATGGCTAATCCTTTGGAGTGGATCAATCCAACTGTAATCTAGAGTAAGGACATCGAAGACATCGGGGTTTCCATGGACTTTATGAATTTTAATGCCACATGTAGGCACATGTACTGGATCATGGATGTAGTACCTACTGAGATGAAGTGTTTCTTTTTTTGGTCAAAGCAGGCCTCAAGCTCTGAACCCATGGTGTTTGTGTTTAATAGGTACCTTATCCAATGTGGAGTCTTTTATAAGGATTTGTATAGAACAATTGAGTGTTTGACGTGGGTTATGAATGTATGAATGGTACCAAATCATGATTTGTGTAGGAGCCTATGGGGTGGGAAATTTGAAAGTGGGAAAGAAAGGGGAGCGAGATACATTAAGAAGGACTATATTACAACTCCCTCCCAGAGAATAGATTGAAATCCCTCCCAGATACGACTAACCACCACATCCTTATCTCTGTCTATCATGTCCTTATCCACCGGCCAAGCTTGTAGCTGCAATGGCTCAAGGGAAGGTAAGCAAGCTTTATGTTTATTTGGGTAAGAGCGCTAATACCTTTGCAAGCGAAGAGGGATCAAACAAAGAGGGTATCATGACCTGAAATCCATCGTTCATGGGTCTTGAACCTCACTTTTTCATAGCAAAGACACCCGGATGTGTCCAATTATATCAAAGGATCAATGACACAACAAATACAATGAAGGGATAAAAACTCGAATACCTTCAGAAACCATGCCTAGTAGTAATGGGAAATTGAGGAAATACAACAACCGGGGGAGGGAAACTTGCTTCGCTAAAACAACAATTTCTCCCTCTCATATCGATCAAGCAGGCAGTGGTTGTTTGGCTATGACTTAAAAACAAAGAACACGGATCAAACAATCCCATGTACACAGATAATATAAGGAACAAACAGTCCTTTTTACACATAATAAATATATACCTGGCGGGTTGTTGCTGCAAAGCGTGCATTTGGCGACCTGTTGCTGCAAGAAATGCCTCTTGGTGCAATGTAGTGGCCATGCATAGAGTGGAGCCCAATTGTCTACTTATAAGCCTAACATTCTAGGTTTTTCTTTCCCCAGTACTTTCCACGTAGTTGTTTTCGATTTGTTGCTCCCTCTCTTTAAGCTCGATTACTCAAACTTTTAAGATTGTCCTGTGGTCCACAACCACTCTTGCTAATGGAGTCAATGCATTATGAATCTATTTATTATTCGAGTCAATGCATTATTATCTAATCATGAGACACAATATGCACACAATATGTAATGTTATATTTTTTATCCTCTCCACAAATCCCTGAGAAAGACATGAATTTAATTACTAGCAAATAAATACAAAATAGAGCATCTCAAAGAGTCCAAGAAATACCAATTAAAAAAAAACTTGTTTAGCGCAAGTCGTGATATTTGAATAAACAATGGATCAAAACACTTTCATTTTGTCTAGATTGTGAAAGTATTAATGGAGTCACTGCATTAGCATGCATCTAATCATTGGATACAATAGGAACATATTATTACCAATACCATATACCTCAGTTGATGAGAGTTCATACATCATTACCATGTCAACCAATGCATGAGAAAAATTTGTATTTCCATACAAGTATTACAAGAATTTTTTTTTTATCGATTCTTCATCATAAGAGCATGGTTAACAAATCTGCAGGAAGAAGGAGAATAGGGAGCTCTTTTACCGACATTGGATTGAGGAGTTAACACATGTGAAGATCTGGTAATAGCAATGGTAAAATCAAAATCAAATTATGTGCGTGTTCTTGTTCTTGGTGTACAAAGAAGGTTGATAGTATTAAGCAACACTTCGAGATTCATACCCCAAATATTTCCTTTTTAATATCCAATTCCATGAGCTCAAATGCTGGCACGTTCTCTATGTGGCTTGGGAACTCAACCTACATTGCTTCCAAGTTTTCTTTTGTTTCCATTCAAACATGTATCTCAACCACCTATGCAAGTAATAATGAAAAATTAGGTCATCTCTAAGATCTCATAAATTTGAACACTATCAATCCCAACCTTCACCTAGATCGAGGAAATCATTTTAAATGACCTCAATAGTCCCCAGAGATAAAAAGTTATAGTGAAATATAATATCAATCAACGACTCTCATTTGGTCACACAAAAAGAAAGCTCTCTTTTTTTGCACATGTAGAATGGTCCAGGCATGATCTGTGAAGTGATGGTCTATATTAAGGACCGGTCTCATTCCCATCCTTAGGCTTGGGTTAGCCTTCCTATTTCAATTACACACTTAATTCTACTGAGGATTCACACTTTCCATATGGAACATAAATTACACTTGTGGATAACTTCGGTGTCTCTAACATTTTTTGGAAAGACAAAACCCAGAAGAATAAGAAGATACATTATTCCTCTACTTCTTATGTCAAGCCTCGGGTCTCCTTATCCTTTCAAGCTAGGTCATTGAGCTATTTCAATTCTCTATCTTTTTCTCAAAGCTCTTGCACTTTGCACTATCCAATTCGTATGTCAAGCCTCAAGTATCCTTCAATATTCCATCCTTTGCTCAATGTATCTTGCACTTTCTAATTCATACATCAAACCTCAAGTCAACACAGCTTCCCAAACACAACAATTTGTTCACTTGCACTTTCTAATTTTCTATGAAACTTAAGGCAGGGACTTGCGGCCTTGTAGCTCCACTTGTTAGGTCTTAAGTCCATTTCTCTCCCTCTAGTTGACTTTGTTGCTCAAGATGATTAGTATCCCTTAGCCCATCCTTGTGAAGTTTTTTTCTTTCCTATTGAACTACACTCATCGCTTCAATAAGGCATCGTTTTCATTTCTTTCTTTCGCATTTACATAATGGCATTTAGTCAAGTATCTTATTCAAGATTATGGTTGTCGTGCCAGTTAGCTATTAGTTATTCTTTGTGCAAGGGAATTCCTACTCATCATGGCCTCATCCCATTGTGTCAAGTTCAAATCCTTACATCTATCAATGTTATCCATATGTGCAAACTTGAAAGAGGTTGACATGTGGATGGGTGAATATTACACCTAAGTTAAATACTAAATTACCTAATTATGCATGGGGAACTGTGTGTCAAAATGGAATTTACTTACAAAATAAAGAGAAGGGGAGAAACAAATGATTCTATCCTATTGTTGGACGGTCATCGTAATGACCACCAGCCTTGAGCATTTCTACTACGAGTGGACGATAAAGTGTTAAAGAGGTGGGATCCTCTATCTTGTGAATGAACATTTCATAGCTAGCAACTGTGTTGGATTTGTATAGCCTCGTTGCAACTCGGGTATTATAACCCTAATTTTCACTATACATGCTTACCTGGCATCAGGCCATCTCAGATCCCTTCTTTGCCAAAACACTGTTGAACAACTCTTTAAAAAACCTCTTTTATAAGGGCCCACGTGCCCTACTCCATTACTGCACGTGTGTACACGCTAGCTGACATAAAATAGCCCGCGTGTACCTACAAAAGCACGAAAAAAGGAAAGTTGTTGACGGAACACACAACTTTGGGTGAGTTAACTGAAACTCCCGACCATGCATGGCCGAGGATTTGTCCAAATACCTAGTTTTTTCTAGCCTATAAAAGAAGGGTTAGGGGTCCCATTTGGGGGAGGAGAATAATGGTAAAGAAACTCTACCAAATTGCACATTCCCATTGTCCAAACCCTTTAGCCATCATTGTGCAAAGAGAGATACAGAG
>SNQJ01S0227797.1:5706-15726 GCA_010110895.2 Picea sitchensis | reverse complement strand
TATATATATATAAATTCATGGAATAAATCCATGAATTTCTTCTTTTCTTCTTCAGAACATTGGGCTCCTATTTTTATAATATTTGGAGTTTCTTGAGTTCCAATGTTCATGGGAATGATATTTCCTATTTTCTGCTTCGACTCCTCTTCTTTTATATATTTATTGTTGTTAACATCACTAGTCGAGAATAGGCTTTCGAGAGGATTTAAGCCCTTAGGAATATTATTATCTTTGAGATAAATTATTTCCTTCAGGTTATACAACTCATTTCGAATAAAAGCACAAATGCTTTCATCATCTGGGAAGACTTGCCATGATTCCTCATTATTAGTAATATGAGGCCAAAACAAGGATAGAAAGGTGCAATCATGTCTTTGAGGCAACAATTTCCTTGTAGGTGAAGCTACAAAAACAACTAACCTATCAGCCATTGAATTCAATTCCCTTTTGATTTGAGTGATGTTAAAGGACAATAGATTTCGAATCAAAGTCCAAACAGCTTGGGTGTATCATTTCATCAACTTGTTAACATGATTATAGATCTTTCTAACCATATTTACAACAAGTTATGAATCTCCAAAAATAATGGGATTACCATAGCCTAGATTGTATGCATTTTCAATTCCTAGCAACAAGGCTTCAAATTCAGTAATATTGCTTGTACAAGAAAATTCTAGTCTATAGGAAAAATTATGAATTTTTCCTACATGAGAGTATAACATGATTCTTGTTTCATTACCTCCACTTGAACATGCACCATCAAAGTGCATATGCCACATACCATCATCATAATATTCTGGTTGTTCAAAAAGTGTATCATCTTCATCAACAAAAATAGAATAAACACCCATATCTTCCTCAATGTAATTTACATTGGGCTGGGGAACTTTTTCTATGTATTGTGAAATTCTACCTTCCCTTAAGACAATGATATTCTTTCCATTTTTAGGGATGGATATATGTGAACCGTCTAATGATAAATAGCCATCGGTTAAAGATTTCCAATCTCTTACCAAAATGATTGAGTAGTTACTAACATGCATTTCAATTAATTAAATATTAAGGGTGGTCCTAATTTCAGGATAAGAACAAAGGACTATAGTCACATTTTTTTATCTCACCGATTGTTGATTGTTATTGATTATTATAGGAAAACATACTCCTTAGGTTTTCATTTGTACAAGAGAGTCTTAGTTCTTCCATAATAATATTGGACATGAAACTGGGGCCAGATCCACCATCTATTAAACAACAATGATCTATCATATCCATAATTTTTACAGAAATATAAAAAGGAGGATTTTTTATAGGGTTCCTAAAATTATTTACACCTATTCTATTTACATGTGGTTCATCTTCACTAAGTTATTTAGATATACTAGCTACAAGAGAAGTTTTTCCTTCCATGTAATTCTTCATATGTTGATGTTGTTCCGGGACGATGACCATGTCCAAGAGTGATACATTTTCTTTTATACTAGCTAGTTGATTTATAATTTTATACTTGGATAAAGGAAAAGAGACTGATCTCTATTGACTTTGAGTTTTTGTGATAAGTTGATGATTTGTGTTTTGGTAAGAGGAACTAGAAGCAAAAGTATTTTTTGGAATATTACCCTTCCCTTTATTTGCGTAATATTTGTTCCTTATGTTCACTAACATCACTTCTTCTTTAGGATCCAAATCTAAGGCAACAATAGTTGTTTCAGTATTTTTGCCAAAGATTCACTCTTATGTTCTTTTCTTAACCTTGCAAGTACTTTCCTCATGATTGTCATCACAAAAATTGCACCAAGCCCTAGAGAGAATAACTTTTCACTGATTTAAATATGAAGAATTAGTGCCCTGATTTCTCAAAATGGATTGAGAAGAAGAAGACTCGACATGAGAATAATTTGAGGTGATACCCTTTCTTTCATAATAAATAATTTGATTTATCATATCTTGAACAAGCTACAAGATTGTAAACATATCAGCCTGCTTTGTAGAATCTTTCTTAGGAAGACCTATTCTTTCCAATCGTTCTTCATACTCTAAACAAGTCTGAATTGCAGACCCAAGGTTGGTAAGATTCTTCTCTTCTAATCTATGATGATAAGAAGAGGGAAAATCATTGTAGTATTGGATAAAATCAACTTGGTTACGAGGATAGATCAATTCGAGAATCTGATTGTATAAATTGGTGAAGCATAGATTGAAAGATTTGTTTGTTTCACCATTGTTATAAACATTGTTATTATATTCCTTCAATAAATCTATTGAGTTTTTAGTCTGCCCATAAGTTGATTTGAACTGGTAAGTTAATCCATTCCAAGTTGAAATGTCATTAGGAGGAAATTCGAAAAAATCAACTGCAACTTTTCCTTCTAAAGAATTGACAAATAAGCACATACAAGTATCGTTATCATTAGAAATTGAAATTAAAGGTTCTTTAGTGGAAATTGTGCCATTTCCTGAAAAAAAATTCAATTGATATTTGAATTTTGGAAGGGGATTTACAGATGGTACAAGGTTCAAGGGAGAAGATACATGCCATGGTCTATTAGTTGCATCTTCTTCAAACTGAAACAAACCAATTTTTTTATCACTTTGGCAGGGTTGGTTGTAGATTGAACTAGGACATGGTGACTAAAAATAATTCTAATTATGGATGAGGAAGATATTTTTGAAGACTTATAAGATAAGCTAGTACTAGAAGAAGACCTTGAATATGTCATCTTGAAAGAGGTGGAAAATAAAGATGTATATGAACTAGATGATTCAGATAAATATCTTCGATGTTTAATATGCAGACCTTCTAAAACAACCTTTCTTCTTCCAATTATAGATACATGGTTAATATCAAGGGATAAACATCTCGTCCTTCGAGAAGAAAGAGATCCAGAGGACATACGTCAACCTCTTAACGAGGGGGTGATTTTGGGCCATCCTTTGTTGGGATTCCCATTGTTCATAGATTCTAATATCTTTGGCAATAACCTCCCAATATTGGTAAAGTTCAACATGACTATGAGATATTTCCAAAATGGTATTCAATAAAGTTAAATAAATGTTATTCTGATCATCTAAACCATCACAAATATTAGGTTGTCTAAAAATAAGAAAAGTCATGAAATCATAAAATAGAGAAGAAAAATAAATATAACTTAGTACAAAAAATAAATACAACTACCCATAAACTATGGATGAGTTCCCCAATATGGTCGTCAAATAAATGTTGATGAAAAGGAATAGTTATCCCAATACCAACATTTTCCAATCTTTTTAGACTAAGGCAAGAGAGTCGAGATTGGTACCCTATGTTTACAACCCTTTTTTAAAATTATGAATTAACCTTCAAGAAATATGATCTTGAGATCAATGTTTTCTTTTGTGTTGATATATGATAAAGAAAAATAAAATATTTATATAAGAAATATAAACTATTTGATGAACAATCATGAAAACAGAAAAATCTGAAATAAGATCACACACATAATCCAAAATGAGACCTCAAAACCATCAAGTGATTTTATTCATTCAGTTCTAGAACACTACCAAATACATTCTTTCATACCTAGAATGGTTAAGGACCAAAAAAATACTTAGAAGTCAAAGGTTACATCATCACAGAGCCGCCTAGTGCCTTCCAAGTAAAATCAAGACTGAAAAATAAATGGATCAACAAGCCAAAATTTTCCATTGCCTTGAATCTGCACAAAATTCATAATTACCACTGAAAATCAATTCAAAAATCCAATAAGAATTTACAAACTATCAGAAAAAAATGATTAACCTTATAAGAATATCAATAACCAGTGCTTTTTCGTCCTCCTTGTTAACACCTTCAGTAAGACCCTGCTATCAACAAGAAGTCTTTATCCTTCAAGTATTTCAAAAATGAATGAAGCAGTAATGCAATCTCATTCTAGAGCAAGAGAAAACCTTATCCAAGTTTTTGTCTCTATCTCCTCTCTCCTTTGCTCGTCTCTTCAATTCTTCTTTTATCCTTCCAAAATTATTTTGAGTAGTTCAACTACTTTTAGTTAAGTTATTTAACTAATTTTAGTTAAGTAGGGACAACTCAAAATTAAATATTAATAATAAATGATAAGGGTATAATAAATATTAACTAATAGGTGGGGACCCCTAACAATTATTTTGTGTAATTTTCAAATTATTCCCTTGTTCCTTCAAAAATGATCATACCATCAAACATATATCCCAACCAATTAACATATGAAATATATCAAACACATACTTGTGACTCCCAAATATCTCATATATGCAAGTTTAATTATCAAAATAAGTATGTCAATCTGATCTCCAAAACATATTGTTGTAAAGTATACAAAAATAGTGAATCATAAATCTATCCCAAACATATTGTTGTTCATAAATAAAATAAGGTCCATGTTGAGTACATTTTTATGCTTCCTTCCACTCCATAAACTATACTTTTGCCTCCAAAACCATCCATTTTGCCTTCATATTATTCCATATTTTCCATAAAATAGCTTATGCAAGGTACATTTCATTCCTCAGCTTAAGAATTGAATTTTCGAATTTTTGGCATTAAAATTAAAAAATTATCAGAAATTACAGGATCTAACTAAATCCCGTAATTACTCCTATGTTCGTGTACTTGCAAGACAACTGGGCAAAATTTGAGACATGGGTCATGATCCTTGATGTACAAGGATGGATGAATACCTATCATCTTCGAGATCTGATCTTTCCATGTGTCCGGTCAACGCTGGTCAAACATGGCCACTTCAGCAGAAAATACCCTGTTTTAGCATAAAATCATGGACAATTTTTGATTTTCTTGGGATTTGTTCATATTTTATGGATCTTAAGGGGGTATTCGACCTTCCTAGCATATTTTATGGATCTAATAATTATCTTTAGGAGGTTTCTTAGCATTATCAGTTTCAAAACTCTTGTATAAATACTCCAAGACATGGACTAGTATGACAACCCTTATGTTAATGAAGAAAACTTTGAATTTGCAGTCTTGAGATCAGTTTTGTGTTTTTTTCTTGATGATGTCTATGAGATGATTATATGAATGTTGCTGGAAGTTCATTTTTAGCTGAGACGACTTAGGTGTTCAAGTGAAGCACTAGAGGGCCCCCTTTGCCAAGCTAGTACACTTCTCCTTTTTCATTCTTTTCAAGCAAATTTTGGTATGAGCTTTAGTTCAGTTTACATTATGTTGTAGATAACATTGTTGCATTTTATTTGATCAATTTATCTGGCTGATGAATGTGGGAAAGCATAGAATGTATCTCTTGTAAAAGAGTTTAGCCTTTTCAGACATTTATAAGCTTCTAGTTTAGTTTGAATGCTTACTGTTTTGAATACTTAAAACTAGTTGAATGTTTTTCTACTCTAATTGTTGATTAATGGTAAGAGATATATGAATACACCTTATGTAAAGAAGCTTAGAATTTCCTTTCATACTCAACACTTAAATTAGCTTTGATTTATTTCCATCGAAAGAACAAAAGTTATCTCTAAATCCATATATTTTGGATGTGCCTCTAAGTCTTACAAACACCGGATTGACAATCAATTGCACTCTAATTTACATCAGTAGGTTGGAGCCTAACAGTCCATATCAGCAGTGAAATCATTATAAAATAACACCATGAAATAAAAAATCATATTTCTTATGTGAGGCATTTTTCCTCTGTCCACTTCGTTGAGATTTGGTTCTTTTGAGGACCTCTGAATCTACATGAATAGATGTTTTACCTTTTCCTGTTGATTCTTTTGGGTGAATATCTCCAAAAGCGATATGTTTGTCCTCAATTTTTGGGTGTCGGAGTGAGAAGTAACTAAGTGTGAAGATGTTATTGATTGGTCATAGTCAATAGAATGGATAGGTCGTTTGATTTTGCTAGGCTCTGGTTCTTGGGATATGGACTTTAGCTTTTTTGTGGTTGGGTTGAGTGAGCATGGGAAGATTCTGATGCGATGTGTATGGTATACTTTATAGGTGGAGGGGGAGGTAATGGAAGTGAAATTGTAGTCCATTCATGAACTTGATTTTGAGGAGGATTAACAACATCATTCCAACCATCATTAGCTAGTATCTTAGGAGGTAGGGATACATGTGGCTACATAAGTATACCATAAATGCTAGGATGGGGTTGTAAAGGTGGTCTTTTATGTGCAGGATGATTTTGAAAGGCTCTTTGTCTATCTAGGTTTAGGAAACATGTTTGCAAGAGTTGAATAAATTTTTAAAATGAACACCAAAATGTATTGAAAAACAAAGTCTTTTGTTACCCCCTTGCCAAAATTCATTTGGCCTTATTCCCCTACCTCTATTTCCTCTTCCATGACTGCCTCTACTAAAAAAAGATCATCTATAAAAAGTGAAAGGATAGATCAGAGTATGCATATAATAGCAAGTAAACATCAAATACCATTTTCATAACATAGATTGGAAATAGCTATGACTTGTCAGCAATAAAGCATGCATACAACTATGGATAGACAGAAAAGACAAACTTTAACTTCTTCTTTGGAACACTTTAATATCTTTCTCAACTGGTTATTAAATAAGAACATGGGAATTACAATGTAATTTTGGGAATATGAGGGGGTCTGTAATGTATGAAAAGTGAAATAATGGCAAGGAGAATAACAACACATGTTTAAAAAAATAACACAACCATCATCAATCATATTCCAAGATTAAATGTCTTCCAATAATCATCTCATACATGCCATGCCAAACATATCTTTAGTAATTTTCAACACATCCATTGTTTATTTCAAATGAAACCTTTGAACTTGCTTATGAATCGGGGGGATAAAAACATGAAAGAATTAATGAAATATGATTTGGGAATTAAGGGATAACATATGTAAAGTAAAAGAGATGGGGGGGATTGGCTCTGAAACAACAACATTCATCCATTTACCAAATGTATGTCCTTCATTCTAATTGAACTCCTTCACATCATGATTAAATAATCATTTTGATAATAACTTATTCAATTTTGAAAAATCATCTATATTTGTTGTCAAATTATTCATTCCAGGATGGTAACACTTCTCTTCAAACAGAAAATAGTTTCATGATGTAGAACACATTTTCTAGAAAGAACTGTGTATTATTTTTTGATTTTTAAAAATTAATTTTGGAAAGAACACAGTTCTTTCCAAAAAAATTGGTCTACATCATGACTAACTATGGAAACCTACATACGCAAATAGTTTCATGACTCATAAAATAGGGGGAAAAGAATGAAAAATCTTAAATGATATATGATTCTGGGATTTAAGGAGTGATGGATGTAAAGTGGCGTTATGGGGGGATTTGGACCTGTATGCAGAACATAACATATTTCCAAAATAATATGGTTGTCTTTTAGTTCAAATATCATGCCCAGAAAATCATAAATAAAATGCCTTTTAAACCCAACCAAATAAGTCCATCATTATAGATAGTTCAATATTTAAGCTAGGACATCCATCATGATTTTTATAATCATCATAGAAACTCACAATAATTTTTGTATGCAAAATATAATTACTTTCGAGAGCACACCTAGGTCATTTATCCTTGATATTAGTAATGCACAGGTCATACCCTCTCTTCCATTCATTAATTCAAAACCCAAAATAATGATTGTATCTATATCGACATATTGTCCATAATCAAAGAAATTTCATCAAACTCAATAGGACTCGAAGTTGGGTGTTAAAAATCCTCTTTAACACCTTGTCGGTCATATCACCATAATATACCAATACTAATTCAATTATTTTCTTTCTTTTAAAATTTTCTTGTATCAAGAATGCAGAGCTATTGATTTGACCAGGTATGCATAACTCCAACAAGCTTAGACTAAAATAAGGCCTTTAAATTTCATGCACAAAGTTTAAAAACTCAGGGTTTCAACTATGAAACTAGTGAGGTTGTTATGTCACCTCTACGCAAAATGTTGGCATATTTATAGATAGAAGATGTAGGCAGTGTGTTTCTCATTGATGATGAGATCAGCACGATCAATAGTGCAACGAATTGATGGCGATATCAGGATGATCAGTAGTGCAACGATGATGACATGGAAAGATTAACAATGAAGATCAACAGTGATCATTGGATCACCCACTCAGAATTCCTGATGACCGTCAAATCTGAATATAGATAGGAGGAACGTGCAAAAGAGGAGAACAAATCTCATACGTTGGATCTGAGCGCAAGGACTGGACATCGTTGGATCCAGAAGAAGGAGCACGATCTTTAAGTACAATATGAAGTGGGCTTACAAAGTCCCGAAAGCAGGAGGATCATCCATTGTTAAGGGGGACACATGGCGAGGGATTAGAATTTCACTGAATTTCACATTGGAGGAGTTAACGGAGTGTGGTGTGCGATCTATGCGATATGTGAAATCCTGAAATGATCTGGGCCGTCGGATCGAGGATTGATATGGACCATTGGATCGAGGTATGTCGTGGACTGTTGGATGCAGAGTACACATGGCAAGAGGTCATCATTTCGCTGACTGTAAAGTCAAAGGAAGGAGGTGCTCTATCCTTTGAAATTGCGAAATGCAAAACCACGATTTAATCTGAATCGTCAATCAAAGGGAGAGCATGGACCATTGATCTGGCTCCATTTCAAAGTTTCGGATACTGGGAGTTGAAGGACTCAATGAGACTCATGACAAAAGTATGAAATCACGAAGCGCTCATTTGATTGGCGAGTGTTCATAGCGCATGGTCACATCGTCGAGAGTTGGAGGGAGGAGCCAGTGCAACCAAGCTCTATTTCGTCATTCGTGACATGGAGTGTTGAGACCCTTCATCACAAGAATGTCAAAATGTGAAATCGCAAAATAAATTATGCTTAGCGTTCAGTCACAACCAATGGGAATACGAGATAAACGCAAGACCCTGCAGAATTAATCCAATGGTGTTGATTAATTGGGAATATGATCGAAGGCATACTGTTGCACTTCACAGTTAATTGATCAGTTATGATTCAGTTAGCAGAACTGAATCATATTTCTTGGACGTTTCGCGATTCAGTTGCTGACGCATTTTCTTAGAGATTCAAGGTGTAACTGAATAGGTGGTATAGGAGAAAATCAAAACGCAATGACTGTAGAAGGTTGGTTGTTCAAACTAGATAAATGAGTTGAACTGTAAGAAAGGTAAAATTACAGTATACATAATGTGAGATAAAACTCAGAGATGTTGAACAAATAGAAGCAAGAGAAGAATTGCAGAATAGTTTGAAGAAAAGCATAATTACATAACAATTTGATGCAAAGACGAATTGCAGAATAGTTTGAAGAAAAGAATAATTGCAGAATAGTTTGAAGTAGAGAAGAACTACATAACAGATAGAAGTAGAGAAGAATTGTAGAATAGATAAAAGCAGAGAAGAATTACAGAACAGAGAAGAAGTGGTAAGAATTGAAACACTTGTATTGTTGGTTATTCAATCATTTATTTATAATCAGGGAGGTAGGGTGGTGCTAGGGAGGACCGTGGTCCTCTAATATTCAAGTTAGTGCTTGAATATTGGAAGTTGTATCTTCCATCTAGTTGTGTCTAGAAAACAGGGTGGCAGGGTGGTGCTTGGGAAAACACAGAGTTTTATGTATGCAAGTTGGTGCTTGTATAAGTCCAGTTGGTGCTGGAGCATTTAGGGAGTTGATGATTCCTTCTAGTGGGTGCTAGAGAAACCAGAGATTTTGTGCTTGTATAAGTCCAGTTGGTGCTGGAACATTTATGGAGTTGATGCTTCCTTCTAGTGGGTGCTAGAGAAACTAGAGAGATGGTGCTCTCAACAAGTTGGAGCTTGTAAAACATAGGTAGTACAGAACTTAAAAGACCGCCTATCATTCGAAGAAGAAGAGGTTTTCTCCCTTTATGGGTTTCCTCATGAACATATGTCTCTATGTATATCTTATGTGTGACTGATGCTCATTATTTATGTTGTTCATATCTTGTATAATATTGATGGTCACTTGAAAGAGATTAAAAATTATTTGAATAGTTATAAAT
>SNQJ01S0227795.1:0-14492 GCA_010110895.2 Picea sitchensis | reverse complement strand
ACACATGCCTATGAGGAGAGTGGGTAACCTCTTTTGGAGACTCCATTGTTTGATCAGGTTGTGGAGACTGACAGTTTGATGGGACACTTACTTCCAGGACCAGTCGACAGTGATGAGGATGCACTCCTTATTAGTCGGGACGATCATAGCACGTGTCTGAACACATATGTATGGGATCTAGGTGCAGATGATAGTAGTAGGGTGAGTGCACCAGAGGATACATCTACTTATATGGGATACAGTATGATTGAGAGGGAGCTCGCAGTTGGTGATGATATGCAGTCGCATACAGGAGGACCCAGTATCACAGTGGACAGGGAGTATTTCAGTGCCTTATCTTTTGCAAAGAGTGTTGTTGGGGATTCCAAGGTTGACACTAGCAGTGAGGGGCATGAGGTGGCACCTCAGCACGACTGTGATCAAGAGTCACGCTACTTGGCAGGACAATTGAGAGTCAGTGAGGACATCATCATGTCAACGACTAGGTGCATTGATGACACACATGCATTGGTGGTTGATTGTTGTTGGAGGGCATCGATGGCACATGATAGTTCAGATGGGATATTTGCCATGGATGACTTTCATACTCTCAGGGAGAGACTGTTTGTGATGAGGACCGACTACCAGCAATTGTTGATGGACAGAGACCATCTATTGGGGGTTGGTGAGATGTATCACAGGGCCCTGAGGGAGCCGGAGCTGGAGGTGGACAAACTCACTCATGAGTTAGAGAGGACAAAAGGATTCTTGAAAGGCAAACAGGTAGCCCCTCAATAATCAAAGTCTGTATTAGAGGAGCTTCTCGAGGAGATTTAACAGAGATCCATTACATCTATCTTAGTAGAGAGTCATATATATCCTTCAGGCACGTTGCTAGAGGATGTTGGTGGTTTAGTAGAGGAGCACCAGTTGATGGAGGAGCATGAGGAGTACCCTGGATCACTTATGAGTATGGGGAGTTATGATCTGAAGGCATAAGATCTACCCTCCACGAGGATCTTTGAGACAGTCGAACACTCACATACACATGGGAACTCCAGAGCTAGGGGCAGTTTTGAGGAAGCTTCCATTTGTGTCCCAGGAGTGGTTTACCTTCATGTAGAGGTTGACCCAGTAGTACACCTAGGACCCATGATGTTGCAGTAGTATGCATGAGATTACATGAGCATGCAAGAGCATATAATGGTGAGTGATAGTTCACAGAGACATGCAGAGGTGTACAATGGGATTCAGAGGAGCGTATTGGCTTGTACGGAGGAGACACACTTAGAGGAGCATGGAGATGCCTCTCCTTTGCAACAACACGCAGTTTTGAGAGATCACCTTCACAGTATCAACAGTTGCATGAGAGATGAGGGATGGAGAGTGGTTAACCATCAGTTGGAGTAGTTACCCCCGATTGTACTTGATGATTGGGGTTCAGTGATGACTATAGGCGAGTATTTACCTTGGGTACCAGTGGACAAGCTTTTTGTTGAATCCTTGGGATTGGAAAAAGCATATGATACTTTCCAGTTGTTGATTTTTCATAAGCTAGGTTAAGCATGTAGTTCATTTCAATTTCATCATGTCTTAACCATAAACAAAATGTTTCAGGAACCAAGATCACAAGAAAAAACACCATGCACAAGTACACAAGATATATCCTGGGAAGCCCTTCTCAACAAGGGAGAAAAACCCAGCCAAATCCTTTGCTATAATCTTCAAGAGAAATACCTTTACTACCAAGAATATCCTAGCACACAAGAGGGTGCACAACCCTTCTCAACAAGGGAGAAAAAACCTACAAATCCTTTGCTATAATCTTCAAGAGAAATACCTTTTACTACCAAGAATATCCTAGCACACAAGAGGGTGCAAACCTAGAAACCCTAGCTCCCAAGAGAGGTGCGCAACTTTAACAAGAAGTGTACTTGCTGAAATTTCCAAACTCACAAGTGTGTGTGTCTATAATGAAAGATTTCCTTTTACTTATATTAGACTTGTTATATCAACTGAAAAACATAACAGAAATATTTGACTTCCTACCTTAGACAGCACATTATTTATTGTTATAATAATTAATATTAATATTAATTATCTTTTTTACAGTTTATCTTTAGACACAAAAAGTATTGACACAAAATTCCCTTTATAACAACTAGGGTTACAGGTAGTCCGACTCTGAAACAACATATAGCAAAGGATCTGATACAACCACTCAGTACTCATCCACTAGGGGCACATCCGGGATGCCATGGACCCAATTCACTGCATCACACAGATGAAACAGGTCTTCACACGTTCACCTGTGCTCGTCCCACATGCACGCCTTCTACATATCTGCTTTCCCACTACTCACCAATAGAAGGATCATCTAGAGTATTCTCATCAAATATGTTGTTGCTCAGAGGAGGAGGCTATCACAAATATTCTTTTACTTTTTTTTTTCTCTCATATGATGATGTGCCCAACGTTTTTGGGATTTCCCACTGTTCACCTTTGTGCTCAGCCACAGGCACATGTTCCTAACTCAATAGATTGATTTTATATCGGATAATCATTTGGAGTTAGTCTTCACGTCATGAGGAGGCGATATTAATATTCCTGACTTTGTCTCAGTGTGAACCATTTAATCCTTCTAGGGGGATTTTCTCTCTCAAGTTTGTATTAAGAGAAAGACTCTTCAAGTCGCTATGTTCCACATCTGTGTTTGTGTTTGAGGATACCTTAATCGACATTCATAAACACCAATCCTATAGTCACATGATGTTTCTTGGTCTTTCCCGGCTAATCTTCATTATTGACAATGCATAAAATATACAGTGGCAGAGGACATGAAGAGTTAGGCCAAGTCAACCTAACAGGAGTGCTTTTACCATTATTAGCTGCCAGATATCGCTAGATCATCATAGGCAGACAATTGAGTCTTTGTGCATGATTGTGTTACCAGGCCATGGGATGCAACATATCAAAGGTCAATGTGATACGATTCTCATGGGGATGAGCACGGAGGGCTTCTAAAAGTGTTCAGTATGACACAGGAGCAGTTATCGAGGATTGGAAGTGATAAACTCCAAGTTTTCCATCGATCCGGAGTCCATTTGTTAGGGTTGTTTCACCTTATTATGACCCAAGCTACTAGAGAGCCACATACTTAACGTTGGGTTGGTTTCAAGTGGGATTGAAGGGGCTTGTCCTATGGAGCGATATAGTTTCTCCCTTTTGATCATCATGATCGAGCATGGAGATAGTTTTCACACACATTATTTCTCTCTATCCTAAATGTGGCAGATTGCTCTCCTTGAAACAGTGCAACCTCCTTGCAACAATTTCGGTCTCCTTGCATCAGATTAGCGGATCCTTTAGTGAAAGTCTTTCAGAACTTTCTTTTGTGTCCAGTTTGTTCCGTGTCCTTGTTGATTTTTGTTTTGGTTCTATGAGTATGGTGAGTGTCTTCTGCTAAGAATTTTGGTGTTGCTACTCTCTACCAGACAACCATCTTTTCTTTAGCCAACAAACCCTCTTCTTCAGCTTGTTGTCCCCTATCTGAATTTCCAGTGAGGACCACGAAACCCTAAGTAAGGTGGTTGGGCAATCCTAAGATACGTCCTCCTCGTTGTCCTCCCATGCATGAGGGTTTGTAGGGTGCTCTTTTCATAAACCTGTGTGAAGTTTTGGTGGAGGTTTTGACTGTCCTATAATTCTCTTTGGAAAGAGATCTCACCCATGAGGTATATCCATGATATTGGACTTTTTCTAAGCATATACTCAGTGGCTTTTCATCTCTTATGTGTGGCATGAACACCTTCACTGCTCAAAGGTAAGACACCACAAGAGGTGTTGTTTTATGATGCGCTTTGATCCAGATGGATCATCTCAAAATTAGATATATTTAAAGTATTCAAATGGAAAAGTAAAGCTTACAAAGTGGAAGAGCTCCTCGTCAACAACTTTTGGTGACGCTCATTTCAGAAAAACAACCTCCAGTGACAAAGATATGAGAGCACGGAAGTTTCAAAGATGGTTAAAAAATGGTTTAAAAAGAGGTTAAATATGATTTGTCGGTGGGTGGTGGTCAAGGGCCTAGCCTCAGTACCTAAACACCATGGCATCCCCTTTGGTATTTAAATTTATATCAAAACCATATGTAAAAACCCAAAACATAATGGTTAAACCAAATGTCATGCTAACCATATAATATATATATATGTATTAAAACCCAAATCGCTATTCAATATTCAAAAAATAACATATGTTATAACGAGCCAAAACATAAATATATGTTTATACCCATATGTCAAATCCAAAATATATGAATACACCATGTATTCTCTCATTATGTTGTTTATCATTTTGATATTTGGCCCTTTCTAGTGAGACCATGCACTTGGGGATTTTGAGAGGGTTTTGACTAACAAACCTAGAGATCATCCTTCTAGAAATATATCACCAACCTAGTCCAAGCTTGGTCACGAAAGTGAAATATTCCTCCCCCATTACCTTTTACATTGTAGGACCATTTAGTCAGTAGGGTTTCAAGCATCAACCAGGTCTGTGGGAGAGCTAGGGTGCCTCAAGAGAGTTTCCAACAGGAGGGAGCAACATCTTGAGGAGAAGAGTTTGTTCTAGGCATAGGAGAAGGATTAGGAGCAAACAAACTTCTGGGTATTATTCATATGGCATAGGGTTTCTTTTCTAACCCCTCTGCTCCAAAGGGAATTTCCGTCTTATTTATTGGAGCTCAGTGCATGTTCAGAGAGAGGAGGGTGCATCATAGATTGAGGATCTAGTCATTTGAGGGTCAAATTCCCATCATCCCGAGACCTCTACCTGTGGGGTTTTCAAGCACTGGCTCCACGCTTTGGGATCTTTCTAGAGGTTTTGACATCTCATAGAGGTCACCTGGTCTCTATAGCCAGAGGGCACACCGCAGATAGATGATTCACCCATCTAGTATATCGATTCCATCATTCAACCGAAAGACTTTTACCGTGGGTTTCACCGACATACTTAAGTAACCTTCTAGGATCTCATTACCATTTTGATTCTAAATTCCGGTTTGCTTCAGCTAGTGAGGGGAGCATTGTGCTAAGGAGATCTTCACATTTCAGTTGGGTTATGAGTTGGTTCATCTAGGTTTTTGGTCTATAGCTTGGAGAGGATTTTGGAAGCCTAGATCTTCTTCTATATTGTATTTTGAAGGCCAGACACTCTACTATATTATATGTATTCCAGATCTGCCCCATTTTTTATGAGGACAACCATTGTTATGAATAAAATCAGATATGGAGTATTTTTGGGTTATCTCTTGTATTATTGATCTTGCATCTTGTTGAGGTATGTTACATTGCTATATTTATTTTTATTATTGCTACAAACACACATAAACCCATAAGTATAAGCCCTAGCGCAACTTAAAAGACCAGAATCTGCAAAGTGTTTGAAAAAATGCCACAACCAGAAAACACATACAAATTCGTGAAAAACGCAATGTTCATGGCATCGTGGCTTGGGAACATTACAGTCTTCCCTCTAGACCACAAAAGAACTTGTCCATCAACAAATGCAACTATGTAACCCTCTCATCCAATGTTGAAATTGAGAAAAGGTTCTTCTTCAATCCAGGAACATAGAGAACTTCCTTCATCTTAATTGGCTTTCCTGAGTCTAACTTGTAGGAGGGTTATTTCTTGTATTATTGATCTTGCATCTTGTTGAGGTATGTTACATTGCTATATTTATTTTTATTATTGCTACAAACACACATAAACCCATAAGTATAATTTAAACAACTTAAAAGACCGTAATCAAAGTGTTTTGAAAATGCCACACAAACTGTGAAAAACACATACAAATTCATGAAAAAACATCAATGATTCATGGTATCTTGGCTTGGGAACATTACAGTATTCCCTCTAGATCACAAAAGAACTTGTCCATCAACAATGCAACTATAACCCTCTTCTCATCCAATGTTGAAATTGATAGAAGGTTCTTCTTCAATCCAGAACATAGAGAACTTCCTTCACCTTAATTGGCTTTCCTGAGTCTAACTTGTGGGAGGCTTCTCCTACTCCTTTGTAATGTTCCTGACTTCACAATTAGGGAAACATTGCTAATGTGTGTGAAGGATCAAAGATTTCTTTTACAACGAGTAAATGATCGGTACAAATAATAAAATGGACAAAGGACCGCAATGCTTTGTATTATGATATCTCTAAGGATTACAAAATGGTCGAATGCAAGCAATAGTCGCATAATACTCTACTAGATCAACATATAAAGGATCTTAGCTGAATATAAATAAGCAATTATGTCAATAAATAACAACACTGCTAGATCAAAATACAAAAGGATCTTGAAATGAAATACAAATAAGCAACTAAAAGATAATAATTGGAATATGGGAGTACCAAGGAATAAATGAAGAATGATGGAAGACCGATGATCTTCCCATGACTAGGGTGTGTCTCTCAAAACCGAATCAGCTAATTGGTGTCTTCCTCCTTGAATACATCAACCATTCTCCTGAGATGTGCCTCTTCTCCCAATGACAAGTCATAATCTACAAAATGATGAATTAGGTCACGATCTCTTCCTGTAGCTTCAAAACCCTAAATCATGTTGGAAACCCTAATTCATTGTTAATTTTAAAAACCCTAATTCGCTATTGACTTCCAAAACCCTAAATCACCTATGAAACCTCTAGTTCATTGTTGATTTCTATTTTTATCTCATAATGATTTAAAAGCGCTTTTAACCTTTTTTTAGCTTAATGTCACTTTCCTAATATAACACTCCTGTGGACCTGAGTGACCCTAGTAGCCCCGGGTTATAGTCTAACCTGGGTGGTTTAGACCATTAATCCTCCCTTCCTCTGGAGCTCCTATTTGAAAGGGACATTACAGTCCTTTTGATTCGATATTGATAGTCATCTCCCAATTTCACCTTGTGCGTTGAATCCTTATGAGTAAGGTTAAAAAAGGAGTCTTTATAACCTGTCACGTTCTTGGAAGCACCACTGTCTATCAACCAAATGTCACTTCCATGAGGGACAATTCTCGTAGTGGGCTCTAGGATAAGAACATACCTCTACCTGATTCATATTCCTTACAACCTCTTGGGTGGCTCATCATCTTCGGGCCAGGGCTAACATGATGTTTTTTACCCTCCCTTCTTTCCCTTGGTCTCCGGGAATGAGGGAACACCCTAGTAATGCAGGGGTCCCATTTTCTGACAACAAAAGCATATGTTATTTGGGTTATTTCTTTGGCCCCTCTTAAACATATTAGGTGAGGAGGGTTCTTTCTTGCTCTTTCCTTTCATGGTTTGGGCAGTTAGGTCTTGACCAATCCACATCTCTTTTCTTGTTGTTTTCCTTGCTTCTTCTTGGTTACAATCTTCCATAGCCTACTGAACTTGGGTAGCTTCCTCTTGAGCATATCCCTGAATAAATGCATCACTGACTTGGGAGGTCATTCAAGGTATCAAATTACTTTCCATTCAATTCACTGATGGCTTCTATTTTCTCCTGATATGGTTCACTCCTTGAGAAGTAAGAGGATGGTTTGCTTTTAACTCCAGATCATCATGTTCTTTTAATTGAGTTCTCAAGGTCATTCTTCTGTTGATGTTGTTGCCTTCAAACAAACGGGTTGAGGCATCACTTCTTTTGGAGTGGATAATGAATATATGTGAGGAATAAGATGGTCCTTAATGGAGTTTGCAATAATCCCTTTTTTGGATTGGGTACTATCCTTTTTTGTAATTTTCTTTAGCCTCATCTCCTCCTGGTCTCAAATCTCTTTATGAACGTGTCTATATCATGTTCTTCTAGGGGGAGGGATACTTTGTACCTCCAAGCTCCTCGTTGTAACTCCTCCATCTTCTCATCAATCTTGGTTCTAGTAGTCATCCTTGTTGATTTTTCAATAAGCTAGGCTAAAAATGTAGTTCATTTCAATTTCATAATGTCTTAACCATAAAAAAGAATGTTGCAAAAACCAAGATCACAAGAAGAAACACCATGCACAAGTACACAAGAAGTATCCTAGGGAAACCCTTCTCAACAAGGGAAGAAACCCCAACCAATCCTTTGCTATATTCTTCAAGAGAAAGACCTCCACCACCATATAGAAGACTAGTGACACAAAAGGGTTCTTCACAAACCCTAGAAGAATAGCACCCAAGAGAGGGGTATGACTTTTCTAAGAAGTACTTGCCGAATTTCCAAACTCACACTTGTATATGATTCCTCAATGGGGAATTTACCTTACTTATATTAGATTGAACCTATCAATAGTGGTGTCTATCGCATGTGGTTCCACCAATAACTCACAATATAATTAATACCATATTAATTATCTTTTACAAGAAGGTAATGATATGTACACTTTTACATTACAAATAGGTCATGTAGTCCACTCTGCCATAGTAGTGATCTCATACACCCACTAGTGTTCATCGACTAGGGGCACATCCATCTGTGCCACAAGGATTTCCACATCTCTATATCACTGCATCTCAGATAACCACACTCACTAGTGCTCACCATCAAGATCACGCTCACTGTGGCTCAACCATGTGCACGTCCAACTCGCCAGATCTTCTTTTTCACCGTGTTACACAAGAGAATCATCTAGATTTCATCATCTCAACCCTCTACTCAGAGTATTAACACATCGCTTTCATCTCTGCTCTAATCCGGGTACCCAGCTCATGGGATTTTCCATATGTTCACCTGTGCCTGTACCACCAGCACATCCAACTCAACAGATCTTCTTTCCTCACTACTGTGAGAATCATCTTGAGTATCATCTCAACTCTTTTCACATAAGAGGCCAAAGACAACATTCCAGTCAGTTTTAGATAATGAACCATTACCAATCTAAATCATATGGATCCCCTCTCTCGTCCTGTAGGCCTGAGATGTCACATGAAGCTGTAACTATCAACACTCACCCCGCCTAGGGAGGCATTCTCCATCGCCAAGTCTATCACTCTAAAATACCAAACTGTCTTCAGTAAGATGTTTGGTGAAGACATCCTGAACTTCATGTGTAGGAAGGTATTCCAAGTGTATTGTCTTCCTCTGCACCAAGTCTCCGGCTATAGTGAGAATGATTCACGATTGTTTCGACCTATCATGAAACATTGAGTTCTCTGTGAGAGCTTTACATAACTCTAGTTATCACAATGAATGTAATAGTATGATCCATCTCATGATCGAATAAATTAGTCAAAAATTTGTGAAGCCAATAATCGCTAACGACTTCTATGCTCAATGTAATGTACCTTTCTTGCTGTACCTCAATTCCACGTATCGCTTTCTGGATACACCAAGAAACCATGGCAAGTAATCTCAAAGTAAAGAAACAAAATGGAGGTGATTTTCCGCCCAATGCTTCCCACCCAATCAGACGAAGATATCCCCTGTGCTGCCCAAGTCCACACCGAGTATATCGCGAGGCTATAACCAATTGTTCCTCATAGGTATCTCAACACATGTTTTGTCGCTATCCGCTGAGTTTGTCTCAGTTGGCTCATAAACTGGCAAATCACATTTAGTGCATAACATATATCCGGTCTGGTGTTAACCGAATACACGCGATCCAATCAATTGTCTATACAAGTGTGGATAATTCTCTCCTAAATCAATATCACTTATCTTCTCTAAAATCCATCACCATTGGTGTAGGCATGATTTGCAGTCTCACATACCAAATTTTTCAATATCTCCACAAGTATTTTCTTTGACTTGGGAAAATCTCATATGTCCTCTAACATACTTCTAGTACCAAGAAGTAATGCATCAATCTTAAATCCTTCATCTCAAATCTAGTACTAATGTTTTGTTTGCATTCAAGAATGAGTCTCTCTGAACCGGTGAGGAAAAAGGTCGCCAATAGAGGGACCAAGATCAAGCACTCATTGCCATCAATGTGATATTATAGGTTTGGATCAACAACATTTTTGTTGAAACCAAAAATCGTCAAGAATCCATCCATTTTTTCGTACTCAAGCATCGGTGCTTGCTTTAGTCCATACAAATTTTCTTCAACCTGCACAAATGAGATATTTCATTGTGTATAACGAATCCTTATGGTTGCTCGATATAAACTTCTTCCCAATTTCTCCATTGAGAAAGGTTGTCTTTACATCAATCCATCCATAGAATGGATGAATGTGTATCGGGCTACTGGAGCAAAAATCTCTAATATGTCAACTCCCCACTTAAGAACCCTAGCTACAAATCTCACTTTGTATTTCTCACAAGCTTCCATCACCTCAAGATGCTTGATTTTATAAATCCATTTCAAAGTTACTACATACTTTCCTCCGGTCTTGGAACAATTTCCCATACATCATTTTTCAATATAGATTGGTATTCTTTGTCTCGCATCTTGCCATACTTGTTCACCTGAGGCTTCTCCATGACAAGATGACTCGGATTCAATGATGTGGGTCATGGTTTAAAGGTAGTTTGAGAATCTCTTTGGTCTCTTGCTATATCTGGTTGTTCCTTGAGGGGCTTTTATAACCCTCCTCCTACAGAGTTTGTTGGGCCCAAGCATGGCCTTTATGTCCAACTGTAATATCTTTGGGCATGTCAATTGGAGCAACCAGATTGCCAGGAACAACCGATCAACTAGAGAAACTGATCGACTAGAATAATGTTTTGTCTTCCTCTCAACCTGCTGAAGGAGTGAGAAGGCATTGTCCCCATTATTAATTTCCATCCAATATTCTTTGGATCTTTGGAAGTCTCTATCTTCTTCAAAAGTAATATCTATGCTTATTTCAATCTGCCTTTGACCAGATCAGATCCAATATGCCCTTGAGGATTCAATGTATCCTACAAATGTGCCCTTTCATCCTGAAGGTTCTAGCTTGGATCTCTCTTCTTTGGGTACATGAAAACATATTGGACATCTGAAGGTCTGAAGTTTCCAATCTATGGCTTCACTCCGGTGAAGGCCTTTTTGGAGTAATGTTCTTCAAGATCCGATGAGGAATTCTGTTTTAACATACATTGTTGTCAAGCATGCTTATGCCCATAGATTCATAGGCTAGACTTTGATCATGTATCATTGCCTTAGTTGCCTCAAGGATAGTTCTGTTTGGCCTTTGCAACCCCATTTTGTTGAGGGTTGTAAGAAACCGTGAACTCCCTCTTGATCCCTCGCCTAATACATAAATTGTTGAAATCTTTGAAGTGTATTCTCCTCCATTATTTGATCTTAGTACCTTGATCTTCTTCCAGTTAGGTTCTCAACCTAAGCTCTAAACTCTTGAAATTTCTGTAAGGACTCCATCCTTGTTCCTTCGTGAAGTAAATCCAAGTTTTTTCAAGAGTGATCATCTATGAAGAGTAAATAGTACAAGTACCCATTCAGAGATGGAACAACCATTGGCCCACACACATTTGAATGTATCAAGTCCAACATTTCCTTGGATCGTTGTCACTGGTCAAGAAGGATCCTTTAACATTTTTCCAAGAGCACAACCTTTCCAAACACCTTTATGATGAATCTATATCTCTAGAAGATATCCAGCACATTTTCCCTAGAGCCGAGAGCTCTGTAATGAATGAGCAAGTCTCTATTACAGCTCCACCAAGATGATGTCATGCAGCGTAACTGGACTGGTTGGATGGTTAATCTGTACAAGTTGTTGTCTCGAACCAAAGTAATTGGCATAATTTATATGTGAGTCTTTGTTCCATGCAAGAACTTTTCCTTCGAGAAGGTAACCTTGTAGCCTTTGTCTCCAAGGTACAAATGAGACAAGGTTCCTCTTCATTCCTGGTACATATAGTAATTTTTAATAGTTTATTATCCTTAGTTGGAAGGTAGAAGTTCCAACCCCTTTCACATTATATCCGACATCATCTCCAAGGACAAAATGTAGATGTGTCTCTTTCTCAACAAAAATTTTTAGGTGATCTCTAAAATCGATCATGTTCCTGGAGGCACCAATGTCAATTAACCAAGTATTATCACTTGTAGGGACCATAGCCTAGAGGATGAGATGTTGATGTCTCTATCTCCTCTTGAAGTATTGACTTCTAGGAACTTATTTTTCTTGATCCATCAAGCTTGTCTTCCATCACTCTTTGTTCATCATAGTTTTAGATTCTTCACAAACCCTTACACTGAAACCCAATCAATAGGCTAGGCTAGTAATTTTAGGTTTTGTTGGACTTAAGGACTACAAAACAAGCCTTTGAAAGATAGGAGGAAAACGCGGAGCGTAGAGCTCCTCTGTGAGTTGTGAAACCCCTAATCGGGAACTTTCCAGAACAGCTAAACTCTGTGTTTGAAATAAAAACTAAAAATACTCGTAAATGCAATCTAAAGCTTGTTGAAAGCTTGAAGGGAGGCCGTACAATCCTATGGTAATTTTAGCCCCAACATCCAAGTGCCAAGTGTTGAAACCTTCCAAAAAGGTAGGTCATACGAAATCTCTGGAAACCCTAGGAAATGTGTGACAGCTTATAGGTGAGCTGGTGAAGATGGTTTTGCTTGTGTAATGGGTTCTCAAGACCTATGCTCTGATACCATGTTGATTTTCAATAAGCTAGGCTTAAGCATGAAATTTCATTCCATTTTGCATTTTACTTAAAACCATAGACAATTTGTTGCAAATGTAATTAAGATCATAAGAAGACACACCATGCACAAGTACATAAGAAGTATCCTTCAAACCCTTCTCAACAAGGGAATAAACCCAACCAATCCTTTGCTATATTCTTCTAAAGAAAAAATTCTCCACCCTCCACCACCATAGAAGACTAACACACAAAAGGGTGCTTTACAAACCCTAGAAGACTATTAGTGCCCAAGAGAGGTGCAAACTTTTCCAAAGAAGTAAGTACCATGAAATTTCAAACTCACACTTGTGTTATGATCTCAATGGGAATTACATTTACTGGCATTAGACTAAACCTATCAACACCGGTGTTTATTGTCAACAGAGTCGACCTCAATAACTCTCACACAATATAATTAATAATTACCATATTAATTATCTTTACATTATTGTGGGCTGACCCATACCCCTTTTACATTACAAATAGGGTTAAAGGTAAGTCTAACTTGAAAATATAGCAATGAATCTCATACACCCACTAATGCTCAACCACTAGGCCACATCCATCTAATGAACCATAGATGTCTACATCTCTATCTCAATCGTCTCATAGGAGAACCACACTCACTAGTGCTAACCCACTAGGATCACGTTCACCAGGCTCTCACCACAAGCACGTCTAACTCGCCAGACCTTCTTTCTCATCGCTGCTCCACAGAGATTCATCTGAGTTCATCATCTCAACTCTTTCCTCAAAGGAGGCTAATACATCATTTCATTTTTGTCTCATAACGATGCACCCAACCCATGGGATTTTCCACATGTTCACTCCATGCTCTCATCCACATGCATGTCCAACTCAACGTATCTTCTTTCTCACCACGCTATTAATGTGAGAATCATCCGAGTATCATCTCAATCCCCACAATGCAGGGAGGCCAACAAAACATTCCATTTCTTTCTTCAATAGGAACCACACACCCAACCTCATGGGCTCTCTCAGTCCAGGTCCGAGGGCGTCTCACACACCAGAATCATCAACAAACTCTACCCCTAAATCACAAATTTTGGATTTTGAAGATCTGATCCATGGAAAAGATGTACTCCACTAGGGAAGACTTGTTGGTGGTCTTGTCTTGCTCGAAAACCACTCCTATCAAGAAAAATGGCTCCTTGTGTCTACATGTCCGTGGAATCATCTCTATCTGTGCCCTGCTGATACCATGTCATAATTTGTAGTTACATTTATCTCGCTAACATTCACATTAATAATTGTATGTAATAAGATCACTGAAAGACAAACAATCATAGAACACAAGATATCTTGGGAAACCGTGGGGAGAAAATCAGCCAACCAATTCTTAAGTATAGGTTCCTTCAACCAGTATAATGTCATGTTATAGCTCTCCACAAATAATAGACCAAGACCAAGATACCAAAGACCAAGAAACCAAGACCTCCTGCACTAGACCTCCTTTAATATGCTCCAAATACACAAGAGAAGGCGAGTTGTGTGTATATAAATGAGAGGAAATAGACCTCTATTTATACACATAACTTGACTCCCGAAAAGACATAAACCTAAGAGGGTCCGTTTTGACTTCTACAATAAGGGATAACAATAAAATAATAAAAAATTGAGCCAATTTTATACAATAAGATACAATAACCTTCTCAAGGTTTGACCAATACAAATACAAAAAAAATATCTTATGCAGTTACATCAAAATATCAACAACTTAGTTCGTGGATTAACACATGATTGGTCCATGTAATCTAATTAAAGAGCACGGAGGGGAATTTGTTAGTGAGTGATTGTGAGAGATGTCGATGTAATATATTTTCTTTTGCATTGATATATTGTCACAGATGGCCATGTTGGTTGTGGCCATGTTGGTTGCAACCATGGATTGTTTCCC
>SNQJ01S0227794.1:2694-14492 GCA_010110895.2 Picea sitchensis | reverse complement strand
ATGTACAGTGGAGAGTGGAAAACTCGAATATTCTACTGAGGTGGTACATAATGTTTCAGCATCCTGCCATTCACTGGTGCTCCTGGCAGATCTGACCCATCAACATTGTTTAGAAAAAATGCATTGTTTCCTCTGAAAGCTTGGATCATATATGGCCCTGTCCACAGATTATCAAATTTTCCATGTTTTTCTTTGTCTTCATTCCTGGCGTCCCATCTCAACACTAAATCCCCCAGCTCAAAATCATCCTCCTTGGTTCGTTTGTCAAAGATCTTCTTGATGTTTTCTTGGATGACCTGTGTTTTGTTGAAAACTTCTTCTCTAGTCTGCTGCAAATGGATCATCTGGTTGATCCTTCTCTGTGAGTCATTAGGTTCAGCTTGTACGTCTTGTAACAACTTCATGACCGGGACTCCCAAAGAAGTGGGGAAAACTGCCTCTGTACCATAGACCAGCTGGTATGGTGACATACCAATTGACCTTTTGGTGGTTAGTCTATCGGCCCATAAAACAAACACCAGCTTATCGTGCCATGATTTCTTGTTTTCCTGCAATGTTTTCTTGATGATATTTACCAAAGATTTGTTTGAATATTTTTCCAACCCATTTCCCTGAGGGTAGTAGGCTGTTGAATGCCCCAAACCAATGTGGTACCGGTTGCAGAAATCTATGAGTTTCTTCGACCGAAATGCGACTGCATTGACAGTTATAATTTTCCTAGGACAACCAAAACGAGACAAAATATTGTTTTCAAGAAATTTGATAATAACGGAGTCAGTGGATTGTCTGCTTGGTACTGCCTCGATCCATTTGGTAAAATAATCGGTGGCAGTAAGAATCCACCTGTGTTGGCCTGAAGAAGGTGGGTGTATTTCTCCAATGAAATCGAGCCTCCATTGCTGGAAAGGAGCCTCAACTGAGATTGGTTTCAGAGGTAGAGGAAGGAGCTTCCTTTTTCCCTCAAACAGTTGACACTGGTGACATACTGTTACCTTCTTATGCACATCAACGAATAGGGTGGGCCAATAGAATATAGCTCTAAGTATTTTGTTGGCTGTGACCTTCCAGTTCAAATGGCCACCACATTCTCATGCATGAAACTCTTGCAACACTTTATCAGCTTCATCCTTCAGTAAACAATTTAATAGAATGCCTGCAGGGTATTTCCAATACAAATTTCCTTCTAGAATACAGAATTTCAAAGCCTTCAACTTTAAAAATCTAGCTTTAGTCTTAGTCAAACCAGGGGGAGCTTGTAAATTTTGTAAAATGAATATAAGATCTACATACCATGGAGAGTTGAGAAATACCTCTCTAACATTTGGAGTCGCCATCTCTCCCTGTTCATCTGCCACATCTAGAAAATTAATGTCAAGAGCCTGGAAGTTAGATTCAGCCATTAATTTAGCAAGCCCTTGGCCTTTGATTAATTTTGTGGGCTTAATCTCTATGTCGTATTCTAAAATGACAGCAATCCATTTTCCCCTTCTTCCATCAGGGTTGTCCTGTGTCAATATATCCTTTACTACCGCGTTCGGAACATNGTAGACCCTGAAGTCCTTTATGGCTTTTACCAAAGCAAAAGCTTTCTTTTCCATGATATTGTAGTTCAGGGAAGCATCTCTTAATGCTTTGCTGAAGAAAGCTATGGGCTGTTCATACCCTTCGTTGTTCTTCTGCAGTAACACCGCTGCTATAGTATGCTCAGAGGCGAAAGAAAAAAGATAGAAATCTTTAGTGAAATCGGGATTGATCAACACTGGGGCTTCTGTGAGTGCTCGTTTGACTTGTTCGAAGGATTTTCTGGACTCAGAGTCCCATTTAATTTTTACGTCTTTTTTAAGCATGTTTGTTATGTTTTTGAGGAGTTCGGCCAGATTAGGAATGAATCTTCGTAGAAAGTTAATTTGCCCGATAAAAGACTGTAGTTCTTTGAGGTTTCTTGGGTGTTCTACTTTTAGTATGGCCTTTATTCTGCTGGGGTCTATTTTAATTCCTTCCTTTGAGATAATATGTCCCAGCAGTTTTCCTTCTTCTAACCCAAAAAGACACTTCGTAGGGTTTAAAGAAATCCCAAACCTTCTACATTTCTCGAAAACTCGTCTAAGGTGTTGTAGGTGTTCATCATCAGATTTGGAAAACACAGTCACATCATCTAAATAAACGACAATAAACTTACCTACTTCTTCCACGAAGGCGATATCCATTGCCCTCTGAAACGTGGCTCTTGCGTTCATCAGACCAAAAGGCATCTTCACATACATGAAAGTGCCCCATGGCATGGTGAAAGCGGTTTTATCTTGATAATCCGGGTGAACTAGGACCTCGTTGTAGCCCGAGAAACCATCCAATAGAGATATCCGACTGGACCCGACCACCCTTTGCAGGAGGTGGTCCATTTTCGGCAATGGGTAATTATCTTTCAAGGATACTTTGTTCAGATTTCGGAAATCTATGCAAAGTCTTATTTCCCCGGTTTTCTTACATGTTGGGACTAAATTAGAGACCCACTTGGAAAAACGCAGCGGGACTATGATCTTGGCATCGTACATTTTCTTGATCTCTTTTTCTATCAGAGGAAGCAACTTGGGATTTATCCTCCTAAGTTTCTGCCTAAACGGTTTTTTATCTTATTTTATGGGAATCCCATGTTGTATGATGCTGGTATCATAGGCTTTCAAATCTTAATAGCCCCATGCAAAAACATCTGAATATTCTTTGAATAACTCAATGTATTTGAGCTTTTGTTCTGGGGGTAAGGATTTGGACAGTTTGACCATCCTAGGTTTCTCTTCGGTCCCTATATTACATTCTTCTACCTCTTGTCTGTGTGCTTCAATTTTGGGTTTCTTGGCTACATCGTCACTGTCAAACAAGTCTTCTAAAGGAACAAGAACTCTAGGAAAAATATTGCTTTTCAACTGTAAAACGTCAGCATCTGATTCATCATCGCCTAATTCTTCTGACTCTATGATATTTACACTATCAATTTCAAAATCCAAACTATTTACATTTTCGTCTTCATTATCTAAATCTATATTAGTGCATTCAAAATCGTGTTTACATTGCAGAAAGTCATCGATCTGATCATCATTTCCAAACACTTGCCAGTACCTGATATTGTCGGGAACTGTCGGTTTGCATTTCACTTCAACAGTATATGGGCGAGTCAAGCGGAAAGGAATCTTACAGGTGGCTGCTGATGTAGCCAATCCATCAGCCAGAATATTCTGTCCTCTCGGCATTACCTGCAAGTCAACTTCAGTAAAACACCTCAAGGCATCAAGAACAACATTCTTGTAGGCTCTAAGGCGTGGATGTTTAGCAACGTACTCACCTTTGATTTGTTTGATTATTAATTCAGAGTCACCCCTTACCATTATCTTCTTAGCACCAACTTTTTTCAACAACTTCAGACCGAGCATCAAAGCTTCATACTCGACAACATTGTTAGTGCACCGAAAATTCAATTTGTAGGAATGATTTTCTAAGTACCTGTTTCTGTGATTATGCAGCCAGACTCCAGCTCCTGCTCCTTCTTTACTCACAGTTTCGTCAAAATCCATACTCCAGAAATCAGCGGGTAACTCTTCAGTTATCACATTCTTCATTTTTTCTACCTCAATGCTTTCTGGGCCTTCATCTTGGCCAGATAGGTTTCCACCAGCTGAGTATCTTGCTCTTTCGTATCACCATCATTGTACAAGATGAACGAATCTAAATCGGAATGTGCAGAGTAAAGGGGGTAATTGTGCGGTTTTTCTTGGCTACTAACCATGTACGTCATCAGTGTCTCTCTGTATAGTCTCCTATGTTTCCCAAACAATGGGATAGTGGCATAAGACATATCCAGCTGCAGGGTTCCCTTCAACTTAGCCCCCCAAGACCGGGACAGTAACATTCCATACTTCGGTGGGATGTCTGCAACCACCACGTCCATAACCATGCTCTTCGTAGGAATATGAACCAAGGTGATGCACAAGTCTTTAATCAAACCAATACATTTAACTTTGCTGGAGTCGAATGAGTGTAAATCCTTGTATGGTTTGGTGACCTCCAATCCCAATTTTTCCATTACTGCTTTAGGCATCAAATTATGGGAGGCACCTGAGTCCAACATAGCGTTATGCAAGATCAAGTCGTGTATGTTTATACTGATATAAAATGGGGCAACCTCACCAGTATCATCCCGACCATCCACTTCAGGTCCAAAAAGAAATTCTGGATGATCATCGGTTAGGTTCACAATGTCTGAATGAGTTACTGATCCAATGGTTAAGGCCTTTGTGCCTATGTCTGGTTCAATGGAAAGTGCTTTAATTACCTGTGAACGATACCCATCTCTGTTCATCAACTCTGTGAGTGGGATGGGAATTTTTATTTTGGCCAATTCCCCCTCCAGGATAAAGGGTGTGAGAGCTCTACCTTGGTTTATCATTTCTGGTTTGTCCATCATATTCTTTGGCTCAGAAGTACTCGGTGGGTTAACAGGTGATACCTCGGGCCGTGATGGTCTTTTAAAAATGGTGATGTTTTTCTTCGTGGGAGTGTCTGCCTTACTCTTCTCAGGGACTTTCTCAGCAACTGTTTTCTCAACAACAGTCTTCTCGGAAGTTTTCCCGGCAGATGGCTCAGGGGTCTCCTTGGTTTCAACTACCTTCTTTGTTTCAGTGACCTTCTTTGGAGAACTCCCTTCTGCCTTCTTACTCCATAAATTGTACTGCCGATGTACCTCCAAAATAGCATTCTCAAAGGCCTGTTGTCCTGCATCTTCAACTTCTTCACTTACCTTTGTTTGATTTAGCAGAAAGAGTTCTTGCACTTCTTGGGTGAGGAAAATAGCCTCATTGTCATGAATGCCCATAAGGTTGATGTGTGTGTCTTCCAATTCTTCAATCACTTCACCCCCTTCATCAACGTAATTTTCTTGTAGAGGAGGTCAGATCTGTTGATCATGACCTCTTTGATCCCTTTGATCCCTAGGATCTCTCTGTCTTATTTGAGGAGGGTTTCTTCTGAAATTGGGGTTTCGAATCTAAGGAGCAGGTGTGTTGTCTCTCGGAGGATTTCTGTCTGACACATTCACTCTTTCCATCAATAGTTCCAATGTTCTGACCATAGAATCCAATTTGGAATCAGTGGTCGACGTGGAAGGTTCTTCTTTGATCGTGACTCTCCTTTCTGACCTTTGACGGGCCCGTTTCGCCAACAGATTGGCCTCCACACTTATAGCACTTTTCTGCATATCTTCTAAGGTGGTAGAGTTTCTTTCTCTTAATTGGTATGACATATCCGCATCAAATCCATCGGGGAATTTTATCAACGCCAGCCCCTGTGGAGGTTTAATTTCAGCTGGAATAGCATTGTACAAATTATTAAAACGGGTGCAGTAATCCTGTACTGACTCACCTTGATTTCTTCTTATAGTCTCGTATTATGACAGTATCTGGAGAGGGTTTTTCTTTACCTCCCATCTGTCAAGAAAACTTCTTTGGAACGCGACAAGGTCAGGGATTGAGGCGGCAGGTAAAGCTTTGAACCATTTCTTGACGTCTCCTGTCAGAATTTGGGCGAACAATCTCATTTGGACGTCAACTTCGTCGACTTCTTGCAAATCAAAGTAGTCATTCATTTTGTCCACATGTTGTTGGGCGTTTAAAGGTCCGGTTGCGTCGAACTGTGGAAGTCTTGTTTGGTAGTCTTGGGGCATGGCATGGAGCGGCGCAGCCAACACCAAAGGAGCATATCGAGCTGCCATGATGAGTGGGGAAGGTGGGGCGACAACCTGAATGGTCGACGAGGTAGCGACTGAAGACGAGGGCGAGGTGGGACTGGATATTACTGAGGGAGTGAAATTTGGTTTAGACGTGGGAGACAGAACTTCAGGGGTTCGGGGTTGCAACATAGTTGGGTCAAAGACGAGTCCAGTCACAAAACTGTCAGAACGTGTTCTAACTAGGCCTTGTCGTGGACAAGTATCGAGATCAGATTTTTGAGAGACAACAGGCTTCTCTAAAAAGGGAAGAGACTTATGAAGGGGAATATGACTCATTGAACCGACTGCTAAGGTCTTTCGCCTGAGCAACTGCTTGGGGTTATCTATCACTATCGTGTGTTCTAAGTTTGGATGAGATCGAGTATGAACTTTCTTGGAAGCCAAAACTATTTTTGGTTTTTTATATATATATTTTTTAATTTTGCGAGCCTGAAAATAATATGTACAAAGTTTGATCAACCTCTAAACATTACTTTCTTCTCAAAGTTTAACGTTCTTTTTAGGGGAAAGAAACGTGAAATTGTAAATTTTTTAGTTCGTCCCCAGTATGGTCGCCATTATGTTAGCACTCTGTAAATTTCCTAGAGGTTGACAAAGAAGGAATCCACAAAGGTAAATTTATCCAACCGCTTTTAAAGCTGGGATCTAGCCCTTCCAGCTTCAGAGAGGGATCTCTCTATATGATTTAGCTTTGTTTTTAATATAGATATTAGGCTAGGTAAAGGAACAGGTAGGTTTTGTTGTAAAAGGGTTTTTGAAGTGGTTGAGACAGTCTACACCTCCATTGGGCTATGGGGTCTGTGTTATAATCAATATGAGATACTAACCATAAACATAAAGGAAAAATCCCACAGGGCGAGATAATATACTCACTGGATCTTTAATAGCTTAAATGATGGACAAAATAAAATATGAGAAAGACACATTCAACTGAGAAGAAGTTAAAAATTTCTTAATTGAGAATATCAGAAGATAAACATTCAAATCTTTAAAGTCGGAAACAGGGTATCCAAGATAAATCCTGCAACATACGTTACTCTTAAAGATTAGTTTCAGAAAACAAAATGATCACAAAACAAGGATAACATTTAACTTAGAAAATAAACGTCACCAGTGAATATACGCAAGAATCCTGTAAAGTGCTTCCTCTTTATTAATGGTGGATCTTCTTAAAAAATGGTTACAGTCTGATAGTGCCAGGGTATGAAGATCAACAACCCCCAATACTTTGAAAGGTGAAGTATTAATAATTCAAATTACAAATGTCCCTGTCATAACTGATCAAGACGTGCTCATTCTATTTTTAGTCTAACTAATTTAACTAATCAAAACTGCTTGATGACTTGGTACAACTGCATGCGGAATTTCTGGGGTAGGCCGTTGGCGNTAGGCTAGGTAAAGGAACAGGTAGGTTTTGTTGTAAAAGGGTTTTTGAAGTGGTTGAGACAGTCTACACCTCCATTGGGCTATGGGGTCTGTGTTATAATCAATATGAGATACTAACCATAAACATAAAGGAAAAATCCCACAGGGCGAGATAATATACTCACTGGATCTTTAATAGCTTAAATGATGGACAAAATAAAATATGAGAAAGACACATTCAACTGAGAAGAAGTTAAAAATTTCTTAATTGAGAATATCAGAAGATAAACATTCAAATCTTTAAAGTCGGAAACAGGGTATCCAAGATAAATCCTGCAACATACGTTACTCTTAAAGATTAGTTTCAGAAAACAAAATGATCACAAAACAAGGATAACATTTAACTTAGAAAATAAACGTCACCAGTGAATATACGCAAGAATCCTGTAAAGTGCTTCCTCTTTATTAATGGTGGATCTTCTTAAAAAATGGTTACAGTCTGATAGTGCCAGGGTATGAAGATCAACAACCCCCAATACTTTGAAAGGTGAAGTATTAATAATTCAAATTACAAATGTCCCTGTCATAACTGATCAAGACGTGCTCATTCTATTTTTAGTCTAACTAATTTAACTAATCAAAACTGCTTGATGACTTGGTACAACTGCATGCGGAATTTCTGGGGTAGGCCGTTGGCGAGGTTCATGTGCAACCTCTTCTGACTGGACAGGTGACTGGACCTGGACAACTCATCTGCTAATCGAGGAGATCGCAGAGTTCCTCCCATCTGAGGTGACTAGGCACAATGACTTTGAGCAGTCTCCGATACACTTCATCCATCTCCGTATACTTAGTGAATGTGGGCTTAGTGAGGAATATGTATCGAATCTCATGTTGGATACTGATGTCCAACTACAAAGCGTCCATGAATTCTTTTCCGATGATGCTCCCTTGTATGCCAGCAAACTTCGAACTATCTTTAGACACTTCAGACAGTCTCTCTTTGTAATCTGGGAGTGTCATCAGTTTGTCATTAATAACCTTTAGACCGGGGAAACCTTTCTTCTGGAGAGCCTCTATCTTGCTGAAAAACCTTTGTACTCCTTGGTCCATGATCTGAACATTTTCCTCGAGCTGCAGCATTAGACTTTTCTTGGTTAACACCCTTTTTACTTCAAGTATGGTCTTTGTCCTGTCCTCGATCTTCATTTCTTCCAATTCTTCTCTGGTTTTAGAATTTAAGAACCTGATGATCTCATTTGCTTGTGTTGGCATATCTCCCAACTCTATTCTAATATTCTCAATGTCCTGTTGGCTCCTCTGGACCAACTCATTCTGCTCAAACATAATTTGGATCATCGGCCATATCTCATTTATGGACTTTATGATGTCTGTCTATACATTCTCTTTGACCTCAGCCAAAGTCTTCCCAGCCACTGTTTGCTTTTGGAGCTGTTGTAGCTCCTTTTTGAGCTGTTTAGTTACCTGCTTTCTTTGGATAGGATTGTCTGGAAGGAAGCTTTGAGCTCTTGGAGGTTCTCAACTTCTTTATTAAGCCTGTTGATTTCTGTCTCTTGCAGGTTCATCTTCTCCATGGACTTGGCAAGGTCTGTTGTTCCCTCTTGTGGTGTGACTGGTGTTGCAGATGGAATTGTTGTTACTGTTGTTGAGCTCAATCCTGCGATTCGGATAACACTCAATGGAATGCCTTCCATTGGCTTCAGCTACTCTTTCTCTTTCAATAATCTCTCCATATCAACTTCCATTTATTTGAGCTGAGCATTCTTCTCCATGAGCAGCTTAAGCATTTCGTCCTTCTCGCCTTCCTTCTCTGCTATCTCCTTAGCCCGTGAGTCTTCTGTGGGTGGGAGTTTCAACTGTTTCCTCAAGGAAGCGATGTCTACATTCTTTTTCTTTATCATCTCCTCTGCAGCTTTGACATTCAAAGGGTCATAGCCAATCTTGAGGACCAGCTCCTCCAAAGTTTTGATTTTGTTCTCCTTCGCGAAAGAAGATATCTTCTCCAGCTTGAGCTGCGTTTGAGCATTGTTCAATGATACCTGAAATTTTGCTGCAGATGCTGAAGCATGTGCCAATGTGTGGAAAACCATCTCCCTCGTTTGTTTGTGCAGATCCATCTGATTTGCTAGGTGCATGTCCTTCGTCTGGAACTCGAAGGTGGCTCTCTTGTAGTCTGTAATTACCTTGGGATCTCGTACTTGCGCCTGGAGGAAGGCCATATGCATCCTACCCTTTTCTATGTCAAATGCAGATAGTAGCCTATGCTACGTAGTTGACATTTTCTTTCGAAACTAAGCATAGGTGCTGGTGGTAAGAGCCTGATTCTTTTTCTTAATCATCTCATACTTCTCGAAGTTGCTCAATTTGGGCCCAGTCTTTCCTGGCTGAGTGCTTAGGGGTGAGTCTGTGGATTTCTTCGATACTGCTGGGGTGATGCCCTGATAAAGACTTGAACCAAAAGGTGGAATGACCGGCTTCATTATTGTGGTACTTACTGTGGAAGGCGGGGCTTCTTGTTCTACTGTCTTACCCGACACTGAAACTGTCTTGGGCCTCTTTGTATGTAACTGGAACTCTTCTAATGATACTTCCGTTACCGGCGGAGACGACTCTTGTCGAGGCCTTTTTTCCTTAGGCACTTGTGGTGTGGAAGTTGGAAGTACAGTGGTCGGGGGAACCTGCTGTTCCACTTTGACCAAAGTGTCAGGCACCCACACTGTCTAATTTGCAAACTTTTCGATCTCGGGCTTGGATTCATGCGCATACGGGATGTTTTTATTTTTCACTCGCATTTCTGAAATGACCCCGCATGGATCACAGTGCCATGGGAAGCTTAAGAAAAACTTCATCTCTCTCAGCATCCGGTCCGCTTCTTCTCTGGCGCCACGACTGTTGCAGATGAAAGAGCCTATCTGCCCCTTGATGCGCAGCTGCTGCTTTTTCTTCAATGAGACGAAATGAATGTCGTATGAATTCATGATCTGTCTAACATACTCTAATGCAAATATTCTTACCGACACGTACTTTGGCAGCTTGTAGGGTGCCAATTCGCACCCGAAAACTCTGATCTCAGTGTGGTTTTGATACAGGTACTAGTCCCCTGTCTTTGCATTGTCCGAGAGATGCAAAATTCTCTGGACTTCGTCGTTTATTAGTGGCTTAGGCCTGCCACTCAACATGCTTACCACAGGGTGGTAAAACAGATCAATGAATACTTTGAAGTCATATTCTGTAGATTTATTCTTCAAAAAAGAGGTCCATGCTGTGACAGGCTGAGGCTTTCCATCTGCGTCCATTTTCTGCATGGAGAAAGTGAATTTATCTGCTTGAAAGTAAACGAACATGTAATCCAGTATAGAAGAATATCTGAACATGCCCTTTGTGCCAAAATTCACGAACTGTTCGTGAATATTTTCGGCCAAGAAGGTGCTGTAATCGAACTGTGTTGTAGGTTTTTCATCATTGGAGAAAATGGATAGAAAACCCAGAATGGGCTCATCTACCCACTGGTCGGAATAATAACCTAACAGGGCACAAAGAGAGGAGATGACTTGGTTTCCCTTGGTGGAGAACATGGATGATGGGTAAGGGGGATTTGTGGAAGGGAGTTGAGCGGAGGTGGGAAGGAAAAACTCGAATATCTGAGCTCTCTGAGGAAAAGTCATCTTCTGATATAGTTCGGTAAGGATTTCTAGGTTGAACGGAGCAGCGGAATCGGCACGGGGAATCTACATCATTTGATCAATGTCTTCGGGAGTGATGAAGAACAGGACGTCTCCAGATGAGGAGACAACAACCCTCTGGTCGGGAATATAATGGGCTTGGCATTTGAGGGAGAATTCAGGGAAGTGGTGGATCTGGGGAAATAAGTACAGGGGAAAATTGGACTCCCAGAGTCCAATTTCATCGCTCTGGTCCAGGAACACCTCCCGGAGCCATGACTGGAGGTCCGAAAAATCGAATTCACACTTGGTATCCACAATCAACCTATCTTTTTCAACCAATGGGATTTTTTCCAGGTCGACAGGAGGAGGAAGAAAATGATTCTCTTCTCCTTCCGCTGGTCTTGGTTTTGGCGCCATCTCTATGACTGTACCTGCAATAAACACGATGTTAGTGGGGCCGAATGACTGTGGATGAGGGCGACGGGAATGCAATGGAGGAGTAAGAGGTAAATTCTTCTGGTGCGATAGATGAATAGTGAGTGAAGGAGGAAAACGGTAGTTTTATTTTAAAACTGGGGTTGGTTGGACGCGGGAAATAGGTCTGCAGGATAACGGGTATGTCATCCCGTAATAAATGGACAACGAGCCACTTGGGAGTGAGATGGTAGGTGACGGTGGCCAAGACATACAGATGGGTGACGTGGAGGCTAGGGATTGGAGGTAAAAGTCGCAAAAGGGAGCCAGTCATGAGTGAAAAGGGAAAAGGCCTGACAGCAGGGACTGACCACAGTTATGGGATGAGACATAACTTGGGAACAAGCGGAACAAGTGGCATTAGTGGAAGATGATGTCCTTGAGTGATGGAGGCTATCAGATGGCATATGGTGAAAATATTTCAGGACCAATAGATTTGTGCCACCTATGACAAGGGGCTCGCCGGAGGGAAAATCCATTCCGGACCCCCCCCTTTG
>SNQJ01S0227793.1:0-14492 GCA_010110895.2 Picea sitchensis | reverse complement strand
TTTTTTTTATGTCTGGAGGAATCAACAACTAGTTGGGCACATGCTCGCATTACACGTGGCCGTGTGATCCAACTGCTACCACTATAACCTCCAGGTGTGCCCACGAGGCCCCATACGTGGCACACATTGTAAGTCAGGGGGAGTTGAACTCGAAACCTCATGGAACTTCATTTTCATGGCACTTGCCAATTGAGCTGCCCCCGGGGGCCCAATACAATTGTATTATTAACTAAGTCTTCATAATAAAAATTNCCCCTTCCATAAACGGGTCCATCTACTGATACAATTGTATTATTAACTAAGTCTTCATAATAAAAATTAATAATTCATTAAACTAATATTAATTAAACAACTGTTTAATCATGATAATTAATTAATTAATTAATTAAACTAATATTCATTAAACAAATATTTAATCATGATAATTAATTAATTAGGGTTGTTACAACAAGTGTGAATAAAGGAGTCGAGGTTGAACACTTGAGAAATCCATTGATCATGAGACATTGATGTATTCCCATCTGTCAATGGCGAGAGATTCTGCCACTAATGACTGCAAGCCTCAAGGTACTCATAAAACTCTTGGTCTCGTATCCAGAATAAATGAGTTGAAGTCGATGGAAAGAGACCCGCTGAAAGGAGAGCATTAAGGCATATCTCATCAGTCAGCACGAGGAACAAAGGAGGAGTTTCATGATTTGGTGGAAATCGGACGAAGAACATGTTCACGAACCAACAACCCTGTGCGTCTTTCGCGTGTACCAAATGCAAGTGGTATACGAAAAAGACCCTTTGAATAGTAGCCAATGATGAAAACTACCGACAAAGGAGAGGATACCACCAATAAGGCTAATGGAATCCAAGACACTCCAAAAATCCCAAAGTGTGAATAGATGTCTTGCCGTCGAACACAAGGGAAACCACCCAGTCAACGACCAATGATGAAATGTCGATTGTTGGGTTCAAGGTGACCTACCAATGATGAAAGTAGGGATAGGGTGCATGATAAGACCAAAGTATCATGTGATTCTGAGACAACTGAGGGTATGACTGACATGGAAAGTCAAGATTTCTAAAGAGTGGCCAACACAGGTTGATAGACTTCCTTTGAACAAGAGCATGAGACATATGGTGACTCTGACAGCATAGACTCAATGATGTGACTATTAGATGCAGGAGGCATCAATAACGTTCTCTATAGGGACTGGAAGAGTAACCAACCGATAGAGAAAACTCTGTAATGAGATCAACTTCCTAAGGCCATGATAAACCCAAAATTATGATGACACAAGGATTCAATAACTTTGTGCTCTGTTCAAAGGCGACACGACTACTGCCGATTATAATATAGTACTCCATTCCCGCCTATCTTTTTTTGTTTTTTCATAACAAATGAATGCTATGATACAGAGGAGGAAACGAGTGTCGTAACTAAGCAAAAATAGTTCCAAAAGTGGAACGTACCTATGCTTAATGCAAGGAAATGTATGCAGGCGACAGACACTCGGGGTGATGTTCCCTCTAGGGTATAGGGTGTCAAATTGCGAAGGATATGAACAAGGCTGTGCTTGGTTGAGGATGCAAAAACTGCTTAGGCAACAATTTATAACTCAAAGCGAGAACCGGCTAAAGGCTCAATACTGCAAGCGAGGGAATGAGATGCAATCACAACTTAACGCCAAAAAATATCATTTTTTATGTCTTTTAGTCTACTTGGTGTGAAAAAGGGGTAAACTTGTGCCAAATAGACGTCTTTTCAAATCCAATTTACGAGTGTGAAAAAGACAAGTTCACTCGGCAATCTTTTCTATTTTGATAGCGAGTTGGAAAAGATCTTAAATAAGGTTCATGACCTTTCAAATACAATTTAACGAGTGTGAAAGGGACAAATCACTCGACAATCTTTTCTATTTTTAGGCGAGTTGGAAAAGAGCTTAACTAAGACTCGTTTTTTGGGAGACCGCGGGGAAATAAGGTCGCTTCTGCATGAATGATAAATGAGGCTCATCATAAAGTCATGTATTAAGTTATAATGGACTCCCAGTCCTAAGGAAAAACTCGGCATGGGCACCAAATGATAAAGGGGATCTAACTAGGGTACCCATGTTTGGTAAGTCTCTACCATTTATTAACGACATTTATTTATAGCATATGGGTAGTTCTGTGTCGTAATAAATGGGTTCGTTCCTAAGGCATAAAAAGAGGTAGTCAAAGGATAATGCAAAAGGCATGATGGAGTGGATACCTACCCTATATGCTAGGTTATGAAAATACCTGCCTGATGAGACGAACGATCAATTATGATGTGGAAATCCGCAAGAAAACTGAGTCAAAACTACAACAAACCAACTCAAAACCATTCTTGAATTAGTTTGTTAGGTTAAAAAATAGCATGAAACTATATAAAGTGGGTAAAAATAACTTATAAATAGTAATAATATCAAAAATTACTGTATCATTTTGATTTTTACCCAAATAGTGCAATTTGGACCAAAAATACCTCCAGGACTCAAACAACGATTGCGGGAGCATCGGGAAATGAAATCACAAACCGTCTGGATCAAGTAACTCTTCATCTCTTCCTCTTCAAATTTGGTGGACTACATTTTTGAATTAGGTTTCCATCTTTTAGTTTTTTAGGGCGTAAATTAGGATTTTTGGTATACGCGGGTTTCCTTGTGTAGGCCGTGTGTACGACTAGGTATACGCCCCTGTGTGAACCACAGGGAGCGTGTATTGAGCCCTGCACGTGACTGTGGGCAATTAAGTCGCGTATATGTACGCAAATGGCAAAAAAGGGGTTCTTAACTCAAAAAATGATTTTTTTTTGCAGGATGGTCTTGGAATGGAGAGAGCGAGAGCATGAGGAGGTAGATGCAACTGTGGAATGAGATCCAGTGGCTCAAGCGGCTTTAAAAATATGTGGCTTGTACAAATTTTGGGCTCTCAAAGGAATGAGGGCCCAAGTGAGGTTGTTGTAGATGTTGGTGGGTTACTGGGACCATGATAGCGAGAGATTTATCCTTGATGGACAACCATTGAGGATCGAAGTAGAGGACATCTACTTCTTGACTGGTCTATCATGCCGAGGGGAGGTTGTGAACCTCAAGTCACCCGGAGTGGGGAGTGGGATGAAGATCGAGGAGTATATCGATGTCCATTGTGTAGTAGGGACTCCCAAGGTGGGAAGCCAAGTCCCCATCTGAGCAATAAATAACTCAGTATGAAGATCATTGTGCGTGTGCTTACCAGGATTATAGGCTCGACCTCATTGCATCAAGCATCAAGACTGCTTATGTTTTACGCAGTAGAGTGTGTTAGACCCATTGTCTATGATTGGTGTACCTCACTGTTGGCCAACATGAAAGGTCAGCTGACAGAGTGCAAACAGGGGAGTAAGTAAAACTTCGGGTTTGCCTCTATCCTTTGCAGCTTCTTTTCGAGCGAGTTCCAGGTCTAGGACCTAGAGTGGAGATCCTTCCTAGAGAATCACGCGATCCAGCTATGACGTGGTGGATCGAGGTCATGAAATGGCAGGGGGGAGGTAGGGTATCAACGCCCTACAATGATGATTTTTTCTTCTGGTGGCGATGACAAATTATTGCTCTAGACGACTATCCCTATGTGGGGATCGATTTCATAGGATATCCTGATATGCCACTTCCACCAAGGGCCGCCTATGGTGATATAGGTAACAAGTTTTTAAATATTTCATTTTTTTGTATTTAAGGAACAAAATTATTTTTAAATGGTGTTTGAATACTAACTAGATACATGTGTAATCATAGATGTGGGTCCGTGACGGCCAGAGGGATTCCTTTGACATAGACGGAGGAACCGGGGAGATGAGGCAGCGAGAAGAGAAGCGGAGAGGGTCCTACAAAGTGTGCAGGGCAACCTGTCTCGTTTGACATAGAGGATTCCTATGGTTCAGGTAGAGGATCTACCTGAAGCCATGCAACAACAGGTGGTTGGTGTACCTAGAGCATGGGTACGACTCTTTCGACGTCTCACAAACGTCATGGTTTTCTATCATGATGCACATCCGACACCATAGGCGTAGATGTCTTGGGATATGTATATCGGTTGTATATGTGTATTGAGGGTTTTAGCCCACAATTTTGTAATATAAACACCATATTTTGAAATATATAAAAGGGGATCTTCGGCTTTACTTATATCTTACAATGTGTACTTTGATTTAATGGTTTTCTTTGATTTATTAATGTGACAAATGCCAATCTAAAACGTAGTTAGCGTAGGCATCAGATACATGATTAGAACTCCTAAGAATGTGATAATATGTAATAAAATCAAATTTTCGTTCTAAAAGACGTACCCGTAGGAATCGAAGGAGTAAAGTAGGATCGTGCACGTGGTAACGACCGTTCAATTGACATACTACTAATTGGGAATCCAGACGAACTTCTAAAGAGCGAATACCATGCAAGATAGCATCGCGCAAAAGTTCTATGATGAAGCTATATTCGGCCACGTTATTCATGGATGGCCCCAGGCATGTGCCACCTGAAGATACCAGTAGACCCTCGGGTGAGTAAACCACCCAAGCGGCAGAAACCAAGTTCTGTGTATGACGACTGGCTCCATCTGCGAATCCTAGGTAGACCGAAGACTCCGTTGACATCTGCCAACAAAGGGAAAACATGATAAGCAAGCTAAAGACAATAGAAAAGGAGAAAAAATATGTATATACACTAAATTTACATTAGTATACAAAGAGTTCCGTCGAAGCCTAGGGCTCAAGCATAGTACCTTTTCAAGTAGATCCCATTTCTAGGCTCGACCAACTTATTCCCTTCATAATCTTGCAACTCATAGGCTCCTTTTTCTAGGACCCGTCGCACATGGGTTTAAATTTTCTTGCCCCCAGCGGTTCTTTGGCTTGATCATACAAGAGGACCCAGTCACCCTCAGCATACAACCGGGGACAAACAGACTTGTCGTACTGAACCTTAACATGTTTCTTGTTTGCCTCAATAGTCATGAAGGTGTCTTGACGCTTCTCGTTAAGACTCTCTAGGTGCACAAGGCGTCACTCTAAATCCGAAGTGTCAGGTAGGATCCCAACTGCCAACTTTAGAGAAGGGATTTCACATTCAATGGGAAGGACCAACTTCACACCGTGCACTAACTGAAAAGGGGAAAAATCGGTGGTAGTCTTAACCGAGGTTCGGTATGCCCAAAGTGCGGGATATAGCATGATGTGCCAATTGGAATTACTCCGACTGACAGTTTTTTGCAAAGTGGTCTTGAGAGACTTGTTGATGGCCTCTACTTGCCCATTTTCCTGGGGGTAATAAGGGGATGAATGACCGTGTCTAAACCCCAACTTAGATGCTAGTTCTACCATCATTTCATTCTGAAAGTGACTTCCATGATCAATGACAATCTCACTGGGGATACCGAACTGGGCGGAAATTTGGTTGAACACAAAGAAGGTTGCAGTCTTCCCATCGGATTTTACGGTAGGCATGGCCTCAACCCACTTAGTGAAGTAGTCGATGGCCACTATAATATGTTGGTCCCCTAGCCGAATTTGGGTTGCAATCAATGAAATCTACCCCCCACTTGCTGAATGGACAGACAATAATGACTGGGTGAAGAGGGGCTGGATGTGAGCGCATTTTCTGAGTGAACACCTCACAGGGGTGACACTTCTTAACTGCTTTGATACAATCTTTAAAGATAGTGGGCCAAAAATAACCGGCTTGCGGGATTTTTTGGGTTGTCCCAAGCCCGGATAGGTGACCACCACAAGCCCCTTTGTGAAAATCATTTAGGACTGAATCGGCTTCCTCGTGAGTTAAGCAACGACGCAAGATATTATCTATTCCTCGGCGATATAAAGTGTCGCCGATGATAGTATACTTTTTGGCTTGATATCTGACACGCCATCGATCATCTCACGAGAGATGCTGAGCGAACTTCAAGTTTTGAAGATATAAAACGATGTCTCCATACTAGGGTTCGGACGATGAGACAAGGAAAATGTGTTCGTCTGCAAACAAATCAACACGAATAACATCCTCGTCTAATCGTGGAAAATCGGATATTAACTCTACAAAAACTAGTGATTTCTTGGACTTGGCGGAAGCATAGTCTAGATCAAATTATTGTAATATGACAATCCATTTATTATACTCCCCCCCTATGATACATCTAGTAAGGACGTATTGAAAAGGATTGACATCAACAATCATTGTAGTCTTGCAAAGCAATATATAGTGACGTAAACGTTCTACTGGATGAACGACAGCCAAAGCTAGCTTTTCAACATGAGAGTATTTAAGCTTAGGACCAACTAGATTTCCACTAAGATAGTATATGGCGTGCTCATGGAGCTCATCATCCTTCTGAAGTAGAACCATACCAATCATCTCAGCAGACGCGACAATATACAACAAGTAATCTCTATTGTAATCAGGGGATTTCAGCAGAGGGGCCGATACCAAGGCTTTCTTCAAAGCGTCGAAAGACTCTTGGGCTCGCTCATTCCAGATAAAAGGAGTGTCTTTCTTCAAGAGGCGCATGAAACCCTTAGTGATATTGGCATAATTCACTATGAAACGACGTAGAAAGTTAGCGTTCCCCTGTAAACCTTGAAGTTTTCTAATTGTGTGCGGGGGAGGCAACTGACGTATTGCCTGAACCTTAAGAGGATCTACCATGATCCTGGTCTCGGAAACTAGAAACCCTAATATATGACCAGACTTAATGCAAAATATTCATTTATGAGGGTTTAACCAGATTCTATAGTAACGACATCTTTCAAAAACTAGCCGAAGGTGTATAACATGATCCACTCTTTTGCGAGAGTGAGCATCAAGATCATCAAGGTAGGCTTCGACTATGTTCTTGAGGTCATGAAAAGTGAAAGTCATGGCACATTGGAAGGTTGCTCCGACATTTTTAAGGCTGAAAGGCATTTTCTGGTATGCAAAAGTACCCCAAGGACATATAAATGTCATCTTGTGTTGGTCCTCAGGTTTGATTTGGATTTGGTTATATCTTGAAAATCTATCCATAAAAGAAAATATTTCGCTTCCTGCACACTCATCGAGAATCTGATCAATGAAAGACATGGGGAAGTTATCTTTAGGACAAGCCTTGTTCAGGTCGTGAAAGTCCATACACACACAGATGGTTCCTTGCTTTTAATTCACGGGAACGGGGTTGGATACCCATTCAGTCAGGGGAACAGGGTAGATGAAGCCAATATTAAGTAGCTTTTCCACCTATGCCTTAATAGCAGTGGCATTCCTAGGATTTACAACTCTAAGACATTGTTGAACAGGTTTAGCATCCGGATAAGTCCTAATCTCATGTTCCACAATATGGGGGTTGATCCCTGACATCTCTTCGTATGACCAAGTGAATACATCTCGAAATTCCTTGAAGAGTTTGGTGTAGATCAGAATTTCTTCTGGCGAACAATCCACACCTATGTTTACATTCTCAATCTTTCTAGGGTTATGAGAGATATCGATCGAGATGATAGGAGAAATACTCGCCATATTTCCCTTGGCATAAATGTCGTGTGTATTGAGTGGAACTACGGCGTGACCGACTATCTCACTCAAGGTAGACCGAAAATCATCTTGCTCGATTCTTTCGAGACTTGGGAGAAAATAAGATCGATGATGCATATCATCCCAAGGTCTCTCAGAACCATTCATGGCTTCGAGGATGGATTCATCTGAAGGCAAAGTCCCATCTAGGTAATCATATGAGTAGGATGACGAGGTGGCCCATACAGGCCTAAGAACAAGATCCTCCTCGTCCGTCGGTGAGGTAACAGGATCGGGATCGACCGAGGAGTCTAGAACAACTTGATACACTATCTCTATTACTGATAGTGGCATAGCCATGCTAGCGTGCATCTGTCCTTCACCCGACGAAGTCGGAGAAGGTAGGGTGCATGGATCACTAAAATAGAAAGTGCGGAAAGGTATGTACCTCTCGGTTGAAGCAGGCCTACTAGACATGGTGTAAACGTGGTGAATCGGTGTCGAGAAGTCTAAGGTACCCATGAGGGAAGAATACATTCCAACACTGATATTCTTAGTTGTCGGCTAAGAATTGTCGATCACAGGGATCGATGGTCCAACAGATGCATTAGGACTAGAGTACGCAAAGGATAACTGGTCGATAGTCACGATCTCCCCTTGATGAGGAAAACAAAGTATACGTAAAAATAGACGTTACGACAATGACCATAGCATAGGTCCAATTGCGACCTAGTAACAGGCTATAATTGAGAGGTGCATCAACTACCTCTACTCCCACCTCTATCGTCTTCCCACCTAACTGGACCGTAAAGGCGAGGATAATACCATGAGGGCGGAAGGAATGACCGTCAAATGAGGTCAACATGTTCGACGACTTGGAAAGGGTCGGAGAACCGAGAGCTTTCCAAAAGACTAGGTACATCACATAGGTGGCAACACCTTCATCAACGACTGCTCATTTGATAGTATACTTGGAATACTCAACGTGGATTTGGAAAGCCACATGGTAGGGTAAGCGAGGCTTCACATCCGTGACATCAAACTTGATGAGTTTCGAGCCACTAGGCTCTAGAGCTCTTAAGGCAGAGAGTAAGGCATTCCTCTATGATGGACACGTCTGGAGTACCTCCAAAGCCGACATCGCACAAGGTGTTTGGCCTAGATCCTCAACGATAGAGTAGTTTTGGGCGGCTCTAGCATTAGGGTTGTGAGTAGAGCGCTTGAGTATTCCTTTCAGAATACAGGGTGGTGGCTCTGGTTTCTCAATTTGTAGGTTCGTCTCTGGAGGGGGAGGAGGAGCTTCTAGGTCGGTACTAGCTTTTGAAGATCTATAATCTCGAGAATGGGTGGCTATATCGATTTTTGCATCGACCATATTGATACAAACATGGTCGACATCTTGCGACGGTGGGTTTTGACCTCCACCGGGCGCATTTCCAGCGTTCGAAGAGCTTGAGGCTAAGTGTTGATTATGTGGGAATGGATTTGTCAGCACAGTGGGCAGTAGGTTTAAACGTCTCGCAACCTCCGTGAGTTTGGGGCATAAATGTGTAAGGTGGTCATCTGTACAAAGTTTACAAGGAAACTTCACCTTACGTTTATCTTTCTTTCCCTCTCCAGCGTTATCATTATGCTTTCCATTATTATCTTTTTCCTTGGGTTTGTTGCCATTTTTCCCACCCTTACAGTTGTTTCGACCTTTCCTTTTATTCCCATCTGGTTGCTGCTCACCATTTGGGTTTTTCAACGATTGCACAGAATGTACATCCGTCGACTGGGTGGGTTTGGAGGATCCTGACGAAGTTGACCCTCCAACAGACTTCCTTGTCGAGTTTGCGGGCTTTACATTGGTGGATCCTACAATTCCATCGTCATGAGGTCTGGGTTTTTGCCTAGGATCATAATTTGACCGTGGTGCTTCTGCAAGAAGGTGATATAACATCCCAGACTGAGCATATATTAAATCTAATTGTTGGGCTCTAAATATAGCTTCTTCCTCGTTGGAGACCCCAGAGGTAGCAACGTCCTTCGAGATAGGAGGGTGCAAAGACTTTAGAAACCATTCTAGAATAAATTTCGGGGGTATAGGGGTCTTAATAAACAACCTCCGTCTATGCCACTCCTGGATATGATTCGAGATATGAGTGGCGGTGTCCTGGCGTAAAGTCAACAAAAGTTCGAGGCCAACAGCATAATGAATGGGCAACTGAAAGTGGTTGAGAAAGTCCACTACCAACTGATTAAATGATCCATATGTTCCCCTGGGTAGCTCAATATACCATTGCGAAGCGACTCCGATGAGAGTGCGTTGAAACAGTAGTAATCTAATGGAATCGTGGTTCAGGGAATTCTATGAGAACCAAAGGTGAAAGGTAGTGACGTGTTCACTAGGGTCTTCTCCATTCTTACCCTCAAACATTAATGGAATTTCTGAAGGAAGTTTGGTGGGGACGGGGGGCCATGAGGGATCATGAAGTACCAGGTCATTCATTAACTTAGCCAAGTCTGGAAGATTGAGCATGGCCAGAAAAGGGAGACGGGGTTGCGGCATCTAGCCCCATCGTCCCGCGAAAGATGGTGTGTTGGGAACTGCATTCCATCCAAAATTCGGGTAAGTACCAAAGCCCTATCCGGAATTATAAGGCCCTCCTCCGGGTTGATTCGTACAGGATGGGTTGAGCATCATTCCAGCAGGAATGTTATGATAAGGATTATGAAAATTTCCCCCGACCGGATTAGATCCAAACTGTGGGTTGTGAAAATTTCCCCCAACCGAATTGGATTCAGGTTGGGGGTTGCCCAAAGTGTAAGACTGACCTCCTCTAGATGGGAATCCGGAGGATTGAACTGGATTCGTCATACCAAAAGTATTGATCGGAATCAACATCGAGGGGGTAGGGATATAGGGCAGAACTTGTCCACCAGCTGGGTTGTTCCATCCAGCCGTAGAAGGATTAGATCCGGGGTTAGGAAAAGGGGCACTTCCTACATTAGGATTCATTTTGGGAATATGAGAACCACCAAACGGGAAAGGAGTGTAAGGAGGTGTAGTGCCCCAAAGTCCAAAGCTAGCATTAGGACCATCAACTGGGATGGCAGTCGAAAACTGCGACGTGAAGTTAGGCATACCATATGAAAATGGGCTAGAAGCCATAGGGATGGACTGAACATTGTAACTCAGTGAGTGGCTAAAACCTCCAAAAGGATTTGAGGCAAGAGATGAAGCATTAACTATAGGCCAAGCCATAGTACCAGTATAAGCCTCTGGCCCTGCAACTGTAGTGGATGCAAGAGTCAAAGGGGTGTCGTTAACTATAGTGGGTATGGGATTTGAAGAAATTCCAGTGTTCTGAAGACTGGACTCAGTACTCATCCTTGTGGAACCACAAATCTGAAAGGTGGATGTGTGTGTACCACGCTTGATAACTCTACACCTTTTAGAAGGGAAGAACTCGAAAACCGGTGGTAACTGTAACAATTAACATGACTGGAAAGGAAGCTGGTCCGACTCCACGATGACTTATGATTCTACAAAATAAAAATATATCCTAAGGCCAAATAGTAGACAAAGAGCATACCAAAAAGTCGAACAACCAATATGCATGCAAACTGGCTAAAGTGGTTGAGTGGCCTCCCTCGCTAAAGAAGGTATGTCTCGTCTAAGAGGGACCTGAGACTCCCTGCTAAAGTTTGGAGGTAACAAAATCAGTTATAGGGGCCATTGTGGGATTAACAACCAGTCGGTCAGATCCCCCCAGAGAGGTAATCCTCCATAAAGGTTGTGTGTTGTTCGACCCCTATCTGACCCAGGGTACAAGCAGAATAACCTCTGCAAGTAACCTATGAGATACCTAAGTCAAGCAACTAATAAACCATTGTATAACCAATGCACAGGAGAGCAGTCGTAAGTCTGGATCACCGTATGGGCAGGGTAGCAAAGCCAAAAACCTTGAAAGCACCACCTCTCATAGAGCTATGGGTACTAGCAAGATCCCCAAATACGAATAAATCCACAGAAATATCTGTGACGCTAGGTGAGTATCTAGGGGTTATTCCTTCAACTAACTTCCCGCGACCTCGTGATTAACTCCGGTGTGAGCGGAGCCTCCTTATATTACCAATTATACAATGGACTTCTCAACTCCCTGTCTCAGACACATATGCTGATTTAATTGCGTTGGAGAAGTTTACTCACAAAATCCTATTCCAAGGCACTAAATCCTAGACTAGTTTGTGCACCCTAAAAACAAAATCGTGACTAATCAATTTTAGTTTAAAGCGTAAATTTTATTGGCCGTGATTACTCAAAAGGGTATGGAAGCGAAACTCATGATGTTATGACTCTGCAAGAAAATGAATATGAATATAATGCAAAGTCTATCTTTAACTTTTCAATGAATGTTATGCTAATAAAAAAAGTGCAATTGCACAATTTCAACTCTACAATTTAGGAGTAAAATGCAATCTTTCACTAAAATGAACTAAGCTAATTATAAAGTTTCAAAGACAAAAATGTTAACCAATGTAAAATGCCTATTTTTTTTTTTTTTGTATTTTCAATATATTAAAGAAAATGCATGAACGTAAACAACTTGATATAAATTCTATAGTGTATAAATGAAATAACTCAAACAGAATACCAAGCAACCAACAAAATAGCCTAGGGTTCAAGGACATGCCTATTTTTTTTTTTTTGTATTTTCAATATATTAAAGAGAAAATGCATGGACTGTAAAGCAACTTGATATATAAATTCTACCGTGTATAAATGAAATAACTCAAGTAGAATAACAAGCAACCAAGCAAATAGCCCAGGGTTCAAGGACAAACAAGGATGAAAAACAAAAATAAATACTACGCCCAAAAATTCAACTCTCAACAGGTTTTTCGTCAACCCAGAGAAACTCAACAGGCACTACAGAGACCTAAGAAGGCTCAGCAATCATCAAATCTCACCCAACAATCACTAAACCAATCAAACAAGAAAAGTGAAGTGGTATACACGACTGTTCAGGAGAACATGGTGTATATACGCATCCTGTAGTGAGACAACAAGCGGGTATACATGATTGTCAGGGAAAAAGGAGCCTATATGCTTTAAAACAAGGCTAGGCAAAGGTAAGAAGGCTGAAAAATCAGACCCAGAGTGAACAAAATCTGTCAAGCAGTGATACGACAAGAAAGAAAATGGAAAAAGAGCAATGCAAGAAAAAAAAGTACTTCAACCCTTAGAAGGAAGATCTCTCCCCAGTGGAGTCGCCAATTCTATTATGAGGGAAAAAATCTCTATGGCCAAGGGTAAATCACAACAGACAGGTATGACTGCAGAAATCAACTCAATTCCAACATATGCTATATAAACTAATGTGCAAGATAAGAAAGAGGCCTACCTCAATCCAACGTTTGATGATGTTCCATCGTTGAGCACTTCGACCCAAATATTTATACCTCCAATAAGTTCTTAACAAATGAGCAGAGAAAGTATATAGTGATGATATAAATGGGTTAGCACATCAGATAGCATAATCCATTAATGAACATTACAAACACGCCCACAGATAACAATCATACATTTGCAATATACTAATAGGACGGGAAATGAGTATTTCTATTAATAATTGATCAACAGAAGTGACAACATTACAAACTTCTGTGTCGGCACGGTTCGAAACCAAGAAACCAAGTTCCTTCCAACTAGGCCTCCACCACTTCAATCCTCCACCAAAGGCAAGCTCATAGGAGAGAGTCAATGAGGTTCTCTCAACAATAGGGAAAGAGCTTGGGGGCTGAACACTGTGTTCAGACTTGAGGGACAAAGGGATGCAGACTCAATATGAAGCAATTTTTCCAGAGTAACTTTGCTCTCAAAGTTGAATGCTTTCTCCTCTTTTCCATACCTCGAAATTGTGCTCTTATAACCTTCATAATGCAACTAAAGGGACGATTCAGAACGTTTCCAATATATGGAAGGCTAAGGATAAGAGATCTCTTGTCGTGACATGGAAACCCGACTCCATTTTTGTATTTTATGGCACAAATCTCGATGTATGTGGGTTGTAGTGGAGCAACCAACATATATGCATCTTGCATAGCTGATAGGGAGCGTATATGTGGAAAAATGTATATTTTTGGCTTTGGATTCATCAAAAAGGGATGACAAGTCTGCATAGGGAAATGGAAAAAGGCCCTCTGTGCAAGATAGCAATGATGAGGCAAATCTTGCTATAACATACGCCCATGAGCTTTATGAGGCATGAGCTTGTACAACCAAATCACACATAGGCTAGTTGTTATTTGCATTTCCATTGCGAAGAGCTGCAGAAATTATCAGAGAATAAAATGTTATATGAGTGAATAATAATTAAATGAATAAACAGATAGATCAATGTGTACGAGATTCTAGAAAGACTGAAGTGGAACACCTAAATGAACTTCTCTTGGTTTCGAGAATAATTTATTCTCTAGTGAACAGGTTGACCACGTGACTTTCGTCGCAACGGTTTCTATTATTGCATAAAACCCTAATTCAAGTTTGTTAGAGCCTCCACATCTAAAAATGCACACTCACACTTAAGAAATATATGTTTTGTTTTTAAATTGTATTTTTTGTCCTTGTGCAAAATGCATACTAGGCTTCACAAAAAAGACTTCTACTTTGAACCAAGATTCAAGACCTTTTGTAAAATATAGGGTAAAACCGTCTTACTGTAAAATGCATGCCTAAGACTCATATTACCTCCAAATTGAGTGGTTCAAATTGTGGAGTTTGTATTTGATCATTTTACATATATTCATACCTTTAGTTGTGCATTTTGAAACCAAAATGTAATGTCCCCCACCTCTTAGAGAGGTAATGAGGAGACTCAGTGGCCTGGGCACCCCCACTAGGTCATAGTCTCACACTGAAGGGGGGAAAAGTCAAGAAGTTAAAAGTTATATTTTTAAGTTGACTTAAGAAAGGAA
>SNQJ01S0227791.1:0-10527 GCA_010110895.2 Picea sitchensis | reverse complement strand
TCTAATGGTTTACGGGAAACTGTATAAACCATCACGGTATCCCGACTACCTAGGAAAAACGGGACATTACATCTAACCTTTTCCTAAGGTTGGATGATGATTTTTGATGTAATAATCCCTTGGTAGTGGTGCACCTTAGGTTGGGCCTTATATTTTTTTGATAGGGAGAACATTTTTTATTTACATGGTACAACACTTTATTAGAGTGCACCCCTCATTGGCCCACATGCTCATGGTGATTTAATCTATTGGTGACTATTTGGAGAGGAGCTGTGGTTATATTTGAGCAATAACCTTTGTGCACACATGTTGAGGTTGACTTAAATGTTCAATAGTTAAATTGATCTAATTATCCAAATTAAAGTAAATAGCTTGGGCGCCCCATTTCATTGGCTTCCTTTTCACACTTGAAAGGATTAGTCAGAGTTGGTTGAGGCTTTCTTGTGGTGCACCCTGTTACCCCCTCACCTAAGGGTAACTAGAGGAGATCATTCTTCATGATCCACATTGTAGACAATGGTCCCAGAGATGATGATCAGAATTCTCCACAGACAACAGCCCCTCAGATGCCTCTCCCTTATCATAGATGAACTCGTTCACTTAATCAGCAGGTTCATCCAGTGATAATATACAATTAAGTCTACCCTTCAAATGTCTATGTTTAGAGAAAGGGAGCAGGAGTTTGTGGATTTTATGCATAGCAACAAAGGGAAATATGAGGAGCCGGAAGTGAGATTGGGTTCCCTGTACTCATTAGTCTTACAAATTGCAGCACATCTTCAAATTCTAGCATCACCCATGCAGATTCTTACTCCTTTACCCAATGTTCTCTACTAGGACCTCTTCTCATTTGGGTTCATCCTAACTAAATGAGGAGGTTTTAGCACCTCAATGCTCACTGAATTCAACCTGGGAATTTGTTGTAGGAGAGGACAGCGCAGTGGACTCGAACAACATGGACATGCGACTAGTTGAGCATGGTCTGGAGATTTACATTGGCCTCAAAGAAGAAGTCCCTAGTGGGCCAGATTCTATGTAATAATTTGTGTTTTCCATGTTTCATCAAGTAGTTTTTTGTAAATCAGTATGTTCGATGATATACTTGCCAACGATATAGGAATAGGGTTTGAGAAGGCTGGATAGAGCAGTTTTTGGGTGACAATTCTAGTTTTTTTGGACATTTTGACCAGCAGGCTGTGGCCATACTCTTTTTATTCTGTATTATCTTGCTGCCTGGTTCAGCGGCAGCCCTCTTTTAATACTAACCGTTACTGTTAAAAAATTACTTAAAACTTAGGTTTCTGTTTTCTCACATATTTCCCCTTTGAACTTTGGGGGGAATGGATATGGATCAAGTCTCTTACAAGACATCTGGTACGGATCTTGTATGGATCCATTTGGTATCTAGTATGGATACCGATCCTAACCATATCTTGGCATTATTGACGCCAGATACAGGTCCAGGGAGATCCAGAAGCCTGGGGGTTGATCTGTTATCATAGACTCAAAATAATCTTTACAAAATGCAGGCCTACCCACAGAAGTGATTTTCATTGACTTTGTTCACTGAAACAAAGCAGGGAAGGGGTCATCTTCTATCTTTGTCAGAAGCTGCATTTTTTAAGAGGATATATGTTGTTCTTGTGTTGTTGAATGTGACTTTTGGTGAAATGTTATCTTCATAAGATTTTTACAAATGAGATTACGCAGTCTTTCAAAGTAGAAGCCTTGAATTTTAATTTCAGTCAAAGAAATTACTAATGTCTGTATATCTTAAAATCTGAAATTCAAGAGTAAACCACTGACGAATGTGTATAATTACTAAAGCTTTTTTGTATTAGTGGATTTCACATTTTCCTATATGTTACACAATACCTTTCTTGCACATTTTAGACAACTTAGCCTGAGGCTGTGTAACTGTTGTTATCCAAGCTGATTGATTCCACCGTCCAGTTCAATTATAAATGAAGATTGAGATATCTACTCAGGATCCACCTATACTATATTTATGCAACACTTTTCAGATCTCTTCATTTCAAATTTATGACTGAGCAAGAAATCTTAAGAACTGCCAGCTTAGCCCAGCAGATCTAAATTTGAATGGTTCCTCAAATGATCGCCCTATACATAATTACTTTCTTGCATAGAATGCCTTTTATATTGAGAAATAATAACTGAGCAGTTAGAGACACTACCAGGTTCAAGTGATGAACATGTGTAAGGACCTGCAATTCAGCCAAAAATTCCTTTGTGGCCTGCATATCCATTTTCTTTATGGCTGCCTTCTGCATGACACAACAGGGAAAAGTAACCATTTTGAGAATCAACACTTCGAAGAGTGAGCATTCTTTACATTTTCAGGATCACCAAACTTTAAAGTATGTAAGAACATACTAAAATGTTAACAGAAAACAAGACTTTGAACTCTCCAAAAGATGAACTAACTAGAAATGCTTATCAAGTCTTCAATAATTATTTCATAAATACACTAGGAATGGTAGCTAAACTAAATGTGTCCCCAAAAGGTTGCCACATTAATCTGGCAGTTGTCTGTAATCTCTGGTGACACTGCACTTTATCGATGCTTCATGCACATCACTTTCTGCAAGGCATGCAATTTTTGGAGAACAAAATCAAAATTAATTACCAGATTATAGCAAAAGCATGCCAGGAAACCAAGCTCTGCGCAAAATTGTAGTGTCTCTAGAGTGCAAACTAGTCACTAATGCTCCAACCGACCAATATGAATCTGAAAACAATAGAAGAAAGAAGCCAATAGTGGAAATGAAAAGCATATAAAAGGCAAAAAGAGGGTTAGGGGCACATGCACACCCAAGTGATTTGCACCTGCAAATCTAAGAATTAGAGGAAGATTTTTCCAAGTTAAGATAAGATAAGATAATTTTATTAACATCCACGAATGACCAAAAGGGTAGGTCAATGGGACTTGTTACCCCTCATATTGTATGAGGCCTTATATCGTGTTTAAAGGCCCTATCTGGGCAGGCTGCGTTGGAGTATGATTGATTTCAGAGGCATTTTGTTCCTATATGGATGCATGTACATCAGGGATGATTAGTTATTTGTGATTTTCATCACACATTTTAGAGTCTTACAGTATGTTTTGGTTGAGCGCCTTGGATGGAGGAGGATTATTGGATGATGTTATGGATCCTTCATCATATTTTCATGCATAATTATTGGACCATTCCTCACATACACATTTTCCTAGGTTGATATAGCCCTCTCAACAGCCATATGTGGACGACATGTCATGAATTGAGCCTAGTTTTGATGGAGTGCCCAATTGTTTATCATTTTGACATATATTTGGAGGCATGGAGATCTTATATGCACACTTGTCTAGGCCACTCCACATTGGTGCCCATGGTTTTGGAGAGTTATTGATGGTATTTGCATATTGATTCACATGGTAGCATATGGTATATGGAGATGTTATGTTTATTTTGGAAGGTCGTGCCTGTTACCCACCTACCAGTTGGGTATCAAATAAAAGGTGGTGTATTAACAACAGCTGGCAATAAAATGAATGTTATCCATTTTATTCATGCTCCAGACTGCTGATGAAGAGCAACAGGAGTCAAGAAGCAAAAGAGGAGAAGTTTGTCTTTGCCAATTGTTGTAGTTGATCCCACATCTTCAGTGGATCAACCTGTAACAGAAATTATTGATGGGAGCATGGTTACCTTGTAACTGTATAGTTGGTATCAGATATATTAGGAGGAGTATCTTATCAAAAGTCATCTAAAAGTTCAGGGGCACTGTGGAAAAATTGAAGACAAACCTCCACATAATTTGAACAAAATAAGAGGCAGGAATTCTTCAGAAGCTCTATATCTTCATGGTGAAAGTTTGTGGAGATCTGATCTGGGTGTGCTTTCAAAAAATTAACTTACCACGGAGATCAGCATATTAACTGTAGTGGTGTTATACTAGCAGATTTCCAACAGTTAATAGCATGTCCTCTCAAAGAATAGTGTCCTGATCGACTTTCACACGGGCAGATTTCGTAGTATTGTCATTAAGAAGCGAGATATTTAAGGAGTGTAGTACAGGTCATGTTCAGCGAATTTGAGTATGGCAGAATTTGTGACAGTCATATGTTGCAGCAGTGGAACGCTTGTTTGAGGCAACATTCAGTGGTTTGAGAAGTGTCACACTTAGTAACCTGAGGAAAACATTCAGTGGTTGGTCACGACCTAGGTTAAAGGCTTGCTTGTGAATTAATTCATCGTGTTCAGAGCATATTTTGATAACACTTTTTTCTGTTGGGGGATACCAGAGAGAGAAAGGTGACAATAGCAACAGTTTGTATGTTTCTTGCTGGAAAGGTGGAGGAGATACCTTGACCTTTGAAGAATGTTATTCTGTTGTTATATGAGATATGTAATGAGAAGAATCCTGCAGCTATTCAGAGGATCAAGCAAAGGGAGTTGTATGAACAGAAGCCTGAGTGATGTATAAGAAGGGGTTTGCAGTCTTTATGTGCAGGCCTGGTGTCATAATAATGTGCCATGTGATTTGTTTTTCAATCCCTCAACTGAAGGCCTTGGACTGATAAGAACACACCCTCTGTCAGTGTGTTGTGAGTTGGATGAGTGTGTTGTGGAGTGTGCAAAGCCACAGTGCAAATGGAGGGCTGACTTGATGATTGCTTGGAGTAAATCCGAGGAGTGTTTTGGGGCAGCCTCTGACCAGTCTTTTGAAGCAAGGCGCCTTTGCAGCACCCCTATGTATCCATGCTCTCAAACTTTGGGGCCCATATTCCCATGTTTGGAAGGTTACTTGTAGGAGGCTACATCGTGGAAGGGCCTTTGGAGGCTGGATGCTATGGGCAACTTGCAAGGGACTGTGTGATGACGTGTTTAGACTTTGGAGGGATTCTGCCCCTTTCTTGTTTTACATGTGGCATCAAAAACCTTATTTTTGTATTATTTTAGATTATTAAATTGTTGAAGAGGACCCTTTGCCCCTCCATAGGCTAGAATAAGGGATTTAAGCTTTAGAAAATAATATTTTATTGTAAGAGGAAATTGAGTCTTTCCCTCTATAAATACTAAATAGAGAGGCATTTCCTCTCATTTTGACACAACAACTTGAGGGAGAAATCCCTTAAGAGGTCCAAAATTTCTGAAATTTTCTTGGAACATGTTGGCCTTGGATTGGCATTTTGCATGGAGGAATAAGGAATTCTGTTAATGGATGATTTTGGGGATGTTTCTCTTGTTTTGATGGATGATCTATGACACTAGGATTTCTTCATGCATAGCAACTTAGTGTAGTAAGTGTTCTATTTCAAGTTAAAGTGTTGGTTCATGGTATATCTTGGCGGATTGAAATGTTCCTGACTTGGCTAGTCTGGGAAATATTGCTAATCTAATATGTCTAATGTAGATAATTCATTGTTACAGCATATAATTGATCGTATAGATAATAAATGAGACAAAAGACTGCAAATCCTATATTATGATATCTCTGCGAGTACAATGCCAAATACGGCTAAGTAAAATAAATCACTCGCCTAGATAAAATGACAAAAGGATCTTGGCCGAAATAAAATAGCAACTAAAACAATAATACCCGATGCTAGAAGAATGTTGTGGAATGCAATGGAAGAGATGAAGCTCTATTGTGAACTTCGATAGCTCGTACGACAACTGCTGCAAGTCTGGAAAGTTCGCCCTGATGGCTAGACCTCTCGGATTGGCCTGGAAACTGTCCCAAACAGTGCGCCCTTTTGTCCCTCTTAGTCCTAGTGACTGATCGGCCCCTCTGCTAGTGTGTCTGGACCCCAAATGGATCCCCCTGGGGGAATGCGCCCCTCTGCTACTGAAAAATTGCGCCCTAGTGATTCCACCGTCGGAATCAGTTGATATGTGTCTCAAACTGATCGCCCTGGCCTACTGTAAAATGGGTTGGAAGGGTTTCCATGGATCTGATCTAATGATCGCTCGGGAACCCCAAATGTGTCTTACCCAAGTGTCGCACTCCCACTGTCTAGAAAATGCGCACCAGATGATTCCTCCGTCGGAATCTGACGAGGAACCAGGAAAAAGATGCACGTTGCCTTCCTCTCAACTGGGTCGGAGGGGAATCTATGAACTCTCTTTGAATGGGACAAGTCGATCCACTAGACCTCCTCAAGAGTTGTGCCCTCTCCCTGAATAAGTGTGCCCCTGCTGCTGTAGAACTATTGCTGAAGACTGATGGAAGACCTCTGTGATCTCCCCGGTGACTAGGGTGTGTCTCTCAACATTGAAATCAGCCACTAGTGTATTCCTTCTGGAATCCACTGAACTATCTCTCTTGAGATGCGCCTCTCTCCTCAATGACAAGTCAAAATCTGCATAATAATGAATTAGGTTGTTGAACCTTCTCTTATAGCTGCCCGAAACCCTAATTCRTTGTTGACTTCTAATTTTAGATCATATGTTCTATTTTTAGCTCAAGTTGGCTTAAAAACGCATTTAGCTACTTTTAGCTCAATGTCACTTTCTGATTATAACACCTTTGACTGGAATGACCTCTAGTAACCCTGTTTACCCATGTCTGGCCCTGGATATAGTCTAATGGGGTTGTTTAGACCATTTAGCCTCCTCTCTGGAGCTCCTATTTGGAAAGGGACATTACAATCCTCCCTCCCTGAAATTGCTTGTCCTCAACCAATACCAATCCAGGGTGTTGCAACACCTGCTCACTCTCCCAAGTAGCATCCTCTACGGGAAGCCCTCTCCATCTGATCAAACACTCTCTGATGACTCTGCTCCTCAGTTTCTGCTCTCGAAACTCCAGTACCTCCTCTGGAACCAACTCCAACTGTCCCTCCCCATCCAATGGGGGAAGCTCCTCTGATGTGCTGATGAATTGTCCCACCGCCTTCTTGAGGCACGATACGTGGAACACGTTATGAATCTTGCTCCCCTCTGGAAGCTCTAGCTCATAGGCAACCTTTCCTATTCGATGCATGATCTTGTAAGGGCCATAAAATCTGGGCTTGAGCTTCTCGGCCCCACTCTTATTCAAAGATGACTGTCTGTATGGTTGGAGTCCCAAGAAGACCAAATCCCCAACCTCAAAGTTGCGCTTTATCCTGTGCCTATCCGCACTCATCTTCTGTCAATTTTGTGTCATCTGCAGGTTCTCTTTCAGTACTTTGAGAATCTCCTGACTCTCAGTGATCCAATCCTTGGCCTTGGGAGCCCTGCTCTCCCCGAAAACCAAGTCTACCAAAGTGGGAGCATCATACTCGTACAATGCTCAGAAGGGTGTCATACCAATGGACATGTGGAAAGTGGTGTTGTAGCAATGCTCTCCAAAATGTAGCCACCTGGCACATGTTTTTTTCTATCCACCGACATAGTTCCTCAAATACCCTTCAACCCACTTGTTGCCAATCTCTGTTTGCCCATCTGTCTGAGGGTGATAGCTGGTGTTGGGTGTCAACTCTATCCCCACCAATCTAAACAACTCCCTCCAGAATGTCCCAATAAACCGATTGTCCCTGTCACTGATGATGTTCCTCGGCAAACCATGAAGTCTGAAGACCTCTCTGAAGAATAACTTGGCTACCTGAACTGTGTTGTACTCTGTCGATATGGCATAGAAGTGAGCAAACGTGGTCAATCTATTGAACACTACATAGATGCAGTCCTTACCCTGGACCTTGGGTAGGCCTGTGATGAAGTCCATCGATATGCTCTCCCATTTCTGCTCCGAAATGGGAAGTGGCTAAAGTAGCCCTGTTGGAAGCATATGCTCTAAATTGTTCTACTGACAAGTCACACACACACTGATGTACCTCATAACGTCCTGTTTGAGGCCCTTCCATGAGAACCTTTCCCTGATCTTCCTGTAAGTTTTGAAAAACCCTGGATGGCCTGCTAGTGGTGAATCATGAACTACTGCGAGGATCTTCTTTTTGAGCCCTGAACCTAGTACTAAGTAAACTCTGTCTTTGTAGAATATGACATCGTCAATGACCTTGTACCTGTCATCCTGAATCTGTCCATCCAGAACCTCACATGCGAATTTGTTCTTGGAATATTCCACTAACAAGTGGGATTTCCAATCTACTGAAATCTCCATCAAAGAACATGTCGCAGATCTCCTAGATAGCACATCGGCCACAATGTTCTTCTTTCCCTTGACATACTCCATGTCAAAGTCGAATGCCTGTACCTTCGTCACCCATTTTAGTTGGCGCTCACTGACGTCGTTTTGCTCAAGGAAATACTTCACGCTGTTGTGATTTGTTTTGACCACGAATTTGCCGCCCACCAAATATTGTCTGAATTTGGTCAAGGCATGCATGATTGCCAGCATTTCCTTGTCATAAATGGAGTACAACCTCTCGGGTTGACTGAGCTTCCTGCTCTCAAATACAATGGGGTGTCCTCCCTGCATCAAAATTGCCCCGATACCCTCGTCGGATGTGCCACACTCTAATACAAATGGCAAAGTGAAGTCTGGTAATGCTAGCACTGGACAGGTGCCCATGGCTTCCTTCATGTGATCAAAGGCTTTATGTGACTCATCTATCCAAATGAAAGCCCCATGCTTGGTAAGATCCGTAAGTGGTGCTCTGAGCTGAGAAAAACCCCTAACAAATCGCCTATAATAGCTGCATAACCCAAAGAAGCTCCTTAACTCTGTCACATTCCTGGGCATTGGCTAATCTAGAATGGCCCTGATCTTCTCCTAGTGTACATGTACCCCCTGCACACTGATGATGTGGCCCAAGTAAAGTAGCTATGTCATACCGAACTCGCACTTGGACTCTTTGCGTATAGTGACTGTGCCTCCATGATGCTCAATACCTCATCCAAGTGCCTCATATGCTCCTGCCAGGTCTTGTTGTAGACCAAGATGTCATCAAAGAAAACAAAGACTGATTTCCTCAACTGATCCCTGAATATGTGGTTCATGCAAGACTGAAATGTAGTCGATGCATTGGTTAGCCCAAATGGCATAACCAGAAACTCGAAATGATCAAAGTGACATCGAAATGTCGTCTTCTCTATGTCTTGCACTCGGATGTTGATCTGATGATACCTAGAGCGTAGATCAATCTTCGAGAAGAAAACTGCCCCATGTAGTTCATCCATCAACTGGTCAATGCGAGGGATAGGATACCGGCTCTTGATGGTTTTCTTGTTCAAGGCCCAATAGTCAATGCACATCCTCATGGTACCATCCTTCTTCAAGACTAAGACAACTGAAGAGGTGGATGGACTGTTGCTCGGTCTGATGTGTCCCATCACTAGCAATTCCTTAATTGTTTTCTCTATCTCATCCTTAAACCTCCTAGGATGGGTGTCATCATAGGTTTGGCCCCCTCCTCCAACTCAATGGTGTGCTCAAACCCCCTATCAGGTGGTCTCCCTGGTGGAATCGAACAAAAAACCTGTTGATGTCGCCCCAACAAGTTCTTGATCTCTGTCTGATACTGTTGTCGACCCTCTGAATCCTTCTGCTTAGTGATCAAGCACTCTGTGGCATATGCTACCTCCCCATGTCTAAATATCCTCTCCATCCTTTTGGTCGAAATTGTCCTGGGTGCTCCTGTCGACATGCCCCTCAGAACAACCCTCTTCCCATCACCGTCTCTGAACCCCATCTCTAAGGTTTGGTAGTTAGTGGTGATTTTGCCCAATGTGATCAACCACTGGACTCCCAATACTACATCTGTGTCAGCTAGGTCAACCACATAAAATGTGTCTCTCATGGTGTAGTTGCCTAACTTTACCTCCAAGTTCGAAACTCTGTCTAGACACTCCACTGTATGGCCATCCGCTACTGCAACATCAAACCCCTCAAACTCCTCTATCTGAAGTGCCCGTCTCGATACCAATGAAGGTGTGGGTGGCCCCACCATCTATCAAAGCGATTGTTCGTTGTCCCTGAATAGTACCTCTGATCTAGAGGGTATCATACTTGGGAACACCAAAAAGGGTCGCTATGACTCCTCCCTTTGCTGGTTTCCATCTGTTAGCCTACTCAGGAGGTTGTGGAACTATCGGTGGGTGGGTCCCTGCCGGTGTTAGTGGTCTACGGTGAGGTTGCTCCTCTAGCTGTGTTGACTCCTCCTCTGAGCTAGAGGATCCACTGTCATGCTCCTCCTCCTCACTGTCCACACTGTCTGTTGCCACCTCAATATAATGAATCTCTCCCATGCCCATGCACCTGTGGCCTGAGACCCAAGGGTCTTTGCAGCTGAAGCAAAGCTTCTTCCTCATAAGCTCTCGCCTTGTCTCATCATCCAACTTCTCCTTGCCCTTCCATTCTCTCTAGAATGGCTTCCTGTCTCAGTCCTGTTATCCATCAAAGTTGCACTGAGATGGACTTCCAGCGAGCCGCCAAAGTCTGAACATCACTTGTTCAAAATTCAGAGTTCAGAAGTTCAGCCGGTCAAAAAGACCACCCTGTTACTCTACATTTCCATAAAAAATTGTAATAAGAGGTGTTTGCATGATGAATTTGTAAAAGGTCTTAGCCACCTTAAGTCCT